>VZRX01016750.1:29539-49389 GCA_013398075.1 Notiomystis cincta | reverse complement strand
GGAGAGGAGTGGAGAGGAGAGGAGAGGAGAGGAGAGAGATCATCACCTGACAGAATGTGCACTCCCAACCACTGAACATGTTCATACATTGCAAGAGATGTGTTGTACACAAAAATTAATCATTAAGAAGTCTTTCTTTTGTGGCAATCATACAAAGCGTTCCAGGGGGCAACCAAAGAAAAACTCTATACAATCACCTAAATTGTAAAATTGAACTTTTGAAATTAAAACACAGATATATTAGTAAAAACACCTAGAATATTCCCTTTTGTAACACAAATTTACCAAATTGGTTGTGAATAATTAAATTAGATGAAAATAATAATAAAAAAAATAGAAAATATGAGCAACTAAGTGAACACTGTTTAGTTGTACTACATACCACCATACTGCTTTTGAGGAACAAAGCCCACTACCAGATACCCTATAAAGTACCTCATCAACATAGCTCAGCTCTTATTAACTCATATTTCTTTAATTCTTTGTTATGAATAATAACACAGGTTGCTGAGTCACATCATGTCTCTTTTCCCAAATCTGTGTAGTTTCACAATTCCAAATATCATCTACCAACCGCCTTTATTCATTCTTAATTCTTCCTATCCATGCACTGTTTAGGACATTGAAATTTTTTTTTCTCTTAAAAATTACTTTTTGCTCTTACAGTATTGCATCTTAAAAGCACAGCATATCTAAAACAAACAGAAAATAGGCCTCAATTTTTAATTGAAAATACTCTCATGTTGGGAATTTTTGAGTCAATCAAATAAAACATGAAAGCAACAAAAGTTAGAACGCTATAATTGTAAAATAATCACATAGGGGTCAATTTCCAAAGTTAAAAATGTAAACTTCTGAATTTCTAAATAAGGCTTCTAAACCATAAAACAACCCTGAGACTCAGTTTTGCACGTACTGTGGATTTCAACTAATTATGTGGCATCACAGTAAGCATTTGATCCCTTATTCACCTAGTAAGGAAAGCAATATGTAAAGACTTGATTAAGAGAAAAAGGGATATCCATGAGGAAAAAAAAAAAAAAAAAAGGAGCTTTGGATGTAATACAGCAACTTAATCAATCTCTGAAAATAAATAAATATTCTTTGCCAATTTTGAATGCAATTATTGTTATTATTTTTACTTTAGCAATGCCTTAAGGACCTAAGTGAGATCAGATCCCCTTTGCAAACACAGTGGGAGAGTTCTTGCCTCAAAGATTTTTCGGCCTATATAGGCTATGCAGACAAAGGATGAAGATGGGAACAGAAGCTCTGTAGTGTGCTCAGAGATATACAATAGGCTGCAGCAGATCTGCCAACAGATTTAAAGTTTCTGCCCCTGTATTCTCAACCTTGACCAGGCTGGCTCAAGAATAATGTTCTCTCACAATGAACTGCAGAAATACGTCAGTGTAACACTGAGACTTCATGTCAACCGTGCCTCTGGTGAATTCATCCACATGAGCAACATAATTTCCACATGGTCATAGACATTTTCAATTTAGGGAAAAAAAATGTTACACACTTTCAGCATTCAGCCCTTCTAGCTTATAATGGCTGCTGAATCTCAAAATGACACTTGGATTTCAGAGAACCAGTAGAAAAGAGACATTTGCTTGTAACAGTGTGTTATGTGGCAAAAAAGCTTGCATATTTGCTAACAAATGGTTAATTCTGTAAGCTCACACTTGGTCTGAAAGCAGTTCCAAGACAAAACAGGTTTTTTCTAGCCAACATGCAAGTTTTCTTATGAAGACATAATTATGTCAGGGGATTTTTTGTTCTTCATGAAGCATGTGACAATAAGATATTAAAGGATGATATATTTTTCACAATTTGTACTAAAATTGCTTTATACCATATTAAGAACCAAATTGTGGCACTTTTCTCACTTTGAGGCCTGCTGCCTTGCTGCACAAATCCTCCAGTTAAATTCAGTAGACTTCAATTGAACATGCCTTTGTATGAATCAAGGTTGCACTTATTACAATTTAGTCCTACATTTGTGCTTTACATTTAATGTTATCCATTTTCTTAGGACTGGCAAGATGCATTTCTGCAAAGCATTTGTGGTGCAAGGAGCCTTAAGAAAGAAGCCTATAAAGTTCTAAAAAAGAACCAAAGAAAGGATTTGTAGGCTGAGGAAACAATCAGTCAGCTTGATCTCACTTGTAGCAAATAGTGTGTTGAAGGTTGAAAACGCAAATTAAATCGGGTGTTGTACCTTGCAAGCAAAGCTTTTTTCATTTGCTTCCTTAGATTATTTGGTTTAATGAGGTCTTTGTTAGCAAGAAAAAAATTACTAGTGTTCATTAAGGAAGTCCCAGAATAATTCCAAATCCTGAAACAGGGAAAGGAGCATCTCTCTGCCTGAGCTGTGTGCACCGTCAGCTCCCACTGCTTTCAGGAGGTGCTCAGAATCAGGAAGAAGATAATCATCACCTCACACAAATGGGACTTTTTTTCACTGGAATGCTGAGGTTGGCTTTCAAGGAGTCAAACTCTCCACCCAGTTTACTCCCTGGATTCAGCCTAGAGCTTTATCTAGAACTGGTTATTCCAAACTCAGCACTGGAGGATAAAGCCTTCCTTTTTTCTTATTTCCCCTGTTAAGTGCTCCTGTGTACTTTTCCCAGACTAAACAGGCAACCCTGACCTGCAGCCATCTACTCTTACACAAACAATTAACTTAAAGCATGTGTCCTAACATGAATTTTGGCTCCACAACAACCTAGCATTCCTATGGGAAACAACCCAAATTAATAACAGCCTTCTTTCTGAAATACCTGAAGTGCCCTCTCTTAAAAGAGAGAGATAAGAACATTTCTTTTTTTTTCCCCCTTTTGGACTAAACCAATTGATTTTTGGCTTAGAATGATCTCCCACAGAACACTTACAATACTTGCTGTAATGAATACAGTCAGCATCTATGTTCCTGTATCACATCACTGTTTTCCCAAAGAAAACATGAGAGCTAAAACACTAATCTGATTTCCAATATAATAACCCATTTTCACACGCTCTCACTAGTCAGTACTCTGTTTGGACTGGGTCCAAAAGAGATGTAAATGTGTTGGGTTTGTTTCTCCCCACCTCCTTGAAAGCTTGAGTCAGATCATTTTGTCATTTCAAAACATATCAAAGTAGAGGGAAAAAAGCACGCATTTGTTCCCATAATTTTGAAAACCATTTCAAAATTATTTTGTTCCTCTAAATAAGTTTGCTGGCCTAGTTGCATTAGTGGCCTCTCCCATGAGATGAACAAAAAGCCGATAGCTGTATATATCTGAGGTGCCAATCTTGCTGAGACAGATCTCCTCTTTCTGAGCACTCCTTGGTTGCACTTGAACTCACAGTTCAACTTGAGCCTCATAAACTTCACAGGGGCATTGATGTCAGAGAAAACACGTGCTCTCCACTTCCCCACTCTAAGCTATAAAACCTTTTTCTCCTTCATTAAAACACATTTAAAGACTACAGATATGATGGAGTCCTGTGCCTTCAGCTATCTTCAAGTCCCTTTGGGGACTTGTGCATCAGCACTTTCTTCTTCTGTTTCTTCTGAAAAACAAAATGTCCTTTGCAGTCACCACAGACAAACTCAGATTTATACAATTCTACTGCATCTCTTAATAAAGCCTAAAAATGACCCCAGGATAAGGCAGTAAGAATGTGTAATTTCTGATTTCCTAGAAGAACATGTTCTTCTTGCTCTTTTTTTTCAGTCTTTACCAGTGAAACTCTTGCTTTTTGTCTGTTGAGGTGGGGAGTGCTTAAGGTTTTGGGGCATAATTCTCTGAATATTTGCCTGGGTTGTTCCTTGTCCTGCTCTACATTCTGCTAATTTCAGAAGCCAAAAATACCCACATGACATGCAGTGCAGTGTTCCCCATGAATGATGTCTACTCTTCTATGCAGGACAGGAGAAAAGAGCTGGAAAAGCACCTGGAGGTCCCTGCAAGGACACTTGCTTCCTTGCCTGCAGAAGTCACCATTTGCCATTCTCCCTTGACTAACCCTCGATGTTAATGGTGTCATAAAGGGCAATCCTCCATCCTTAGGTAGAGAGGGTCCAAAGCTAGTATTTGGGGAGGCAGGTGGGTTGGAATTTGGCAGGAGTTCTCATTCTCTGCAGATGAACCTTTCTCCCAAGCTCACAGTCCAGCAGGGTTTGTTTGTGAACCAACACCTCATTTTTCAGGATGTGCAATGCACGTATTGAAGGTGTTAACAATGTGCATCAAGGTGGTTTAAAATAAGATGTTTTCTGCAACTCAGTCAAAAAAGAGGTGGAAAATTTACACTTAAATCTTCAGTTCCTTGTTTAGATCTATTCAGGTAAATTCCAGTAAACATCAGAGGAACTCTGGGAAGCAAAAGTTTCCAATTTGGCCTTTTGTTTTAAATGTTACTGCAACAAAGTTACAATAAAGATGTAAAGACTGACTTCTTTTGACTGCTTTAGCAATGTTAATTCAGCTGCCTGAACTTCCAGAATATTTTTCCCTCAGTTTCAAATGTCCCACTACACACACTCCACAAAAGAGAGTGCATTTCTATATGCCAACTAAATGTTGCTTTGCCAGCCATTGCTTTTGTGTCTTTTAATGTCTTTAATTTACCTATGCAACCTTAAGTTCACATTCCCATATATATAAATATATCTCTATCTATTTTTTTAATTCAACATATTAAAATTCTGCTCCAGGCTTCTCCTCTGATCATCCTCTTCCCATTTATCTTTCAGACAGCAATAAAAATATGTAAATATTAAGCCACAAAAACTGTATTACTGTAATTTTAAGGATGTGACTAACACCCACAAAACGCCAGAGGTTTCAAAGTCAAGGCTGCATGTTGAGCCTGGCTCTTTCAACACTCATGTTAAGTAAAATTCAATTAAAAAAGCTCTGATGAGTTGAAGATAAGATTATTTTACTACCACTACTACTTGTAATAGTTGAATTATGGGAGTGTTTGCAACATTAGCAGTGTCCATGCACTGGGCCAGAACCCAGTTTCAGCCAACATGAATACAGGTTTTGGGGGAAGCTGCAAAAAAATGAATAAGTAGCCACCACCTCATCTTTTTCTCTGTGATTCTGTAACCCCTGAGCATAGGGTGAGCCTCTTGACACAGCAGATAAAGGCTGGTCTAGTTTATGACAGTTGTTAAAAGACCCAGGAAAACAGAAGGATCAGAAGTATGTAGGTGAAGGCTAGCAAAAAATTGAAGCTTTGTATCACTAGCAGCTACTCACAGGAGTTGAGAACAGCAACCCTTAAATAGACAGATTAGGATAATGGGCAAACTTTCCCAACAGCTGTACTGAAAGACCTTTAGGTACAGGTAATGAAGGATATTAGAAGAGCCTGAATAGAAAAGACTTAGGACTCAGACATCTGAGCATTCATTTACAGCCATGCAAAGTGAGCAAATAAAAGATTACAATAGTAGTAAGTGTGTGATAAAGTGCAGTGGTCTCTCCATAGCTATCTCAAATGCTTTACAATATTAACTGATCAAGCCTCCCACAGAATATTTGCAAGTATGCATCACTATCTGCAGTTTACAAATAGTTTTACATGACTTGCACAGGGTTGCAGAACCAGACTGGTGAAATCAAATACTCTGTGTCAGGCAATGCACAGCAGTCCTTTGCTGCTTAGAGTCGATGCAAGTATTCCTCTCTGTACTTTGAGACATTTTCAAATCCCCCTGTGCAAAACAATTACATAAGAAAAAATATATATAAGGAACTTTCTAGAAGCAAACTAAAGGAGAATCTTGCTGATACTTGGGGCTAGGCTGACAACTAAAGCCTGAGTGACCAAAATGTGTCTTATCTAATATTCCTATTGAATTGTGTTCAAATTTGGGTAGGTAGGAACCTTCTTGAAGAATGGGATTTTCAAATTTCCCAGGTGCCTTATAGATAGATTAAAAGATACACTTCTTTCTTCACTGGAAAAAAACTGTAGTAGTCCCTCAAAAATTGCTAGAAATATCAGTAGTATTCAAAAGCATACAGGTAGTGAAAATACATTGCTTCATTTACTCTTAAAAGCATTCCCAATATAAGCAGTTGGCACTTGCAATTTACTAAAAACTGCCCTCTTCATTGGAGGCAAAGCTTTGCAGAATCAAACTGAAGATAAAAATGTATTGCTTTTTATCAGTCATCTTTGAAAATCAGGCCCCAAAGTCCTAATTAACATTAGCGGTTCAGTACCTTATGGAGGAAACAGTATCAGATCTGAATTAAAAATGGGTATATCTCTGTCCCAAACCCGTGTTCAATCTCTGATAAAGAGTGAAGTTGCAAAGACAGTATTAATTAAAGTAAGGTGCTTTCCTTATTCTCCTGTTGCATAAGTGTGCTTACTGGAAACAGACTTTTTTCTCCAAAGGTGAATGCAAAGAAATTAGCCCAAAAAACCAAGAAAAAGTGTATTTCAAGTAGGAATACTTTTTCCCCTATATCTTCTATTACTTTTCATATTTAGGCTTTGGAAACACTTTTAGCATAAAGGAAATCTGAATAATGATACGGAAACCAAATAGCTAATTCGAAGCAGCCACATGGAAGTCTATCTGGTAGTTAGCATATTTTATGTATGACTAGTTTGAAATGCCAGATTCAAAAAGCATCAACATGTTTTTGGAAGCTACTTTACCACCACGTGGGAAAGGGGCAGCAACACAGATTAGCCCCCAGACAACAGAGTGATGCTCTTCTCTGCCAGCCCACCACTGCCTAAAAAACCCACCCTTAGCTGGATCCAATGGCTTTGCAGGGAAGAACAGAGAAATTACATACAGGCTCTACTTATCTATTTATAATTTGCTTATTTATTTTTACACTGTCTCATTTTCAGTAGGCAAATCGGCATGCATGTTGTCATTTTGATAGGGAATTAGTATTTAAATGTGGAGACGTAAACATAGTGGCAACCAGATATGGACCAGTAGCTGTGTAATCACTCATCTCAGCAAGGAAAATTACAAGAACTTCTGCTATCAACCCTCTGGTGCTGCAGCTATAGGCCTGTAAGCTATATCAAACACAAGATTTACTCCATCAGTTACAAAATACAGTTTATTCATTCGCCTTGAAATATAAACAATATACATTGGAGGGAGGAGCCAGTTTGCAATGACTTCTTTTAAATTCCTTCCCCAACAATCCCACATGATGTACAACTATTGGCATTGTAGTGGTTTAATCTTGTCTGTTCTCAAACCACAATAAATATCTTGGTCACGACCTTAATGAAATACATAGTTCTGATTTTGATCTTATATTAACTTTTCACAAGTCAGGAGTTCCTCTTGATTTAAGCTAGTATGTAGAGAGATCAGAGTCAGACATATATCTAGAAATCTGCTATAGATCTCTGGGCATATTTCAGTACTTCACAAAGACACACAGGTTGTCTTTTGGTTTTGGTTTTGGATTTTTGTTGTTGTTTTTTTCTTCTGGCAACCATTGTGGTCTCCTTCATAAAAGGTTGTGAGAGGACATAGATTCAGACATGCTGGAATGTAGTCTAATCTCCTCATTTTGATCTTTAGAAAATTAAGATGTCTTTATTTACTTTTCTTTTTTATACACATTGTTTTTCAAAATATAAATACTTTAAAAGAAGGAGAGAGAGGTTGGAAATAGACACAAAAAAAAAAAGAAAGAAAAAAGGAAGACATTGTTTTAATTGTCTAACCAGCTCAACCTTTGGGAGAACAACCCTAACCTTTGGACAGATGCCAAAAACTGCCATTTAGGTATTTACATCTGTTTATCCTCTCAGTCAAATGTCTTTTGTCTTAGGTTTGACACGGGATTACAAATGTTCTGACCCCTACAAGCGGTTCTCAAACATTGTATAAAAGACTCCTTTTCCCTTTTTCTAAAAGGATGAACACATACTTTTATCCTCCCTTATTCCTCCTTACCAGTTATATGCTTCTGAGGCAGTTGTTGACAAGACCTGCATAATTCAGTTTATGTGTGTGACTAGAATTTCTCAAAGGCTCTGCTGGACTCTGCAGCCAGCCTGTTAATTGTCTACAACTCCATCCCAAGTTTTCAATATATGCCTTTGCTTTGCTAGTACTGCCACATGTGGCAAACAAAAAGTTATGTCTCTTTCAGAATTTGTTTGAGGATTGTTGTAAGACCTAGAAGTCTATCCAGAGTGGAGAAAAAAAATCCATGTAAGTACGATTGCATATGCTTTCTTCTTTAAAAAAAAAAAAAAAAAAGCTTTGTTCACTGTTCATGGTTTCTCTTGTCCACATGTAATAAAACAGATAGCAAAGGCAGTAAAAATTAATTATCGGAAATGGGAAACTTTGCAATCCCTCTCTTCCCTGGCATCTAACCTGGATTTTTCTCAATAGGTACACCACCTTGCCACTAAAAAAAGCCATCATTTAAGTACCTAAATAATCATAGCTCTATTGTGGTTTTAAAGAGCTCCGTGAATATCATGTTTCAGCAATCACCAAATGTTTTCTCCAGTTTGGTATGAAACACAGCAATAAAGTTATCTCTCAGCTTTATAGAACCCAAACTATTTGATGGTGTCTCTCTAAGATCAAATGGAAATTAAAGTCTGCGGAGGAAGTTCAAATGAAGCTTCCAGCTAGAGCTGAAACATAAAAAGCTTCAAGTTAATTGATAAACTGCAGGCAGAGAAAGAAGCCTCTAGGCTTGGCTTGGCTGTTCTCTCAATCTACATCAGTCTCAAATACCACCAGGCTTTAATCATGCCTGCAGCTGGAAGTAGAACCAGGAGGTCTCCCTGAGCTCTGCACCTTTCCTGCCTGATAAAGAGGAGTTTTGGTAAGGTTTTTGGGGCTACTCTCCATGGCCAATAGGCCTCACATTTCTGCCTAGGGAGGATAGAAACAAATTCCTGTCATTGGTAACACCAGTGACTTTTTACCAAAGTTTGTCGAACTTTTCACAAAAAAAAAAAGAGAGGCCACCATTTGCCACATCATTTTCATGAAGAATCACACCCAGAACTATGCCAATCACAGAAATTTATTCTTGGAGAAGGATTATCCAGGGGATAGTGGAGGATATGAGCAACAATTCAATAAACCTCCTCCCTCAGAGAACAGGAGCTGAGTAAGAACAATTCATAGCATGAAACTTAGCTGTCAAGCTTTGCTTTTTTCCCATTCAAATTCTGAAAATGTCGATTTACTGTGAATTTTAGTTGTGATATTTTTCATTCACTCCTAGGTACAATATTTGTATTTCCCATTAAATTGTAGATGTCAGCAGCAATTATTGGCTGGCCAAAGCTCATAAATTTGGTATTATAGTGGAAACATTGTTTCTGAGAACAAGGTCTTTGGATATTTTTCTATGTCTGGAACAGTGCTGATATAAAGAACATTAATGTCATCTATATAAGTAATGTCACTGATATTTGCTCTTAGAAAAACTAAAAGGGTTTGCAGGGTGTTCACCCTAAATGACCCCGTGCCCTAGAAGGCCTCTGTGCTCCAAAATAATGTGGAATTTTCATTTTCCTGTTTGAGAGTCATTCTCCTCACCCGGCCATTATGAAAAACTACAGCTCTCAGAAGTCTCGGGCAATGTGCTGGAGCTTTGCTTGTTTCTTCATTTGAAGTTGCTGCCAGGAAAGGCAAGATAGTTGAAATGTGGAGTTACTTCTGTCATTTAATAATTAGCAAGCACTCAGAATATATATTATTCATTTTTTGAAACATAAATAATTAAGATGTAATAATGATGCTTTTATAAATAATATTTCATTCTCTGTGAATACACTCCAGGATTTCCTTACATCCTAAACCTACACCTTGCTCCCAGCTAGAAAATGCCTTTTCTGGAGCATTCAATGAAAGCAAATGGGATAAAGGGATCTCAACTTCCTTCCCATTTAGATATCTGTGGGAACATCTTTAAGAGCTCTTTCCCCCCCATACCTAGAAAATTAGTCCTTTTTAAGCAGCCAGACTGTTAGGCATTCATATTATGCAATCCAAATGAGTTGCAACCAGAATACATCTGAAAGTGAGGTGTTTTTGTTGTTTTATTATTTTTCATGTAAAAGCATTTAAGCATCTAACACCCACAATTTTGGGAACCCAAAATTTACAGGATAAGGAAATGGGTGAGTAGTAAAAGTGACAGGTCTATATTTCAGTTAAATATTTTTTAGCTAATTTGGCTTATTGAGAAGTGAATATTTTACAAAGATACAGTCAGGCAGAATTCCAGAAAAACATGTTCTCTTATTTTACAATCAAAGAACCAAGTCCTGCAGACACTAAGTGCTGGATGTAGTCCCAGCATGCACAACCTCCTCTCTCTTGCACTCGTGTGGGGCCACTGAACCTCAAACTACAGCCCCTTTCTTACTGCAATTGCAGCCTAGGTTTACAGTGCTTCAGAGCTCTATAGCACAGCATCAGTATAAATGAAAATAATCCCAAATATTTTAGCCAATTTATTCCTGATTTATACTAGTGCAAATATAAGGAAATAAGGACTAGTTACTAGTGGGTTTAAATGCTTTGGAATTTCTTACTCTCTTTTCTGATAGTATAAAACTGACTTAAAGCCAATGCAAATGTAATTTACATTAAGCAACTTTGGTCTGTCAGTCTTGTGTAAATGTATATTAGCATAGATGGGAAGCACAAAAATTGCAAGTGCAAGCTGTACCATACTATGCCAGGAGCCAATAGTAGAATTTTGTCAAGTTCTCTCATTCTAATATTAAACAAATTTCAATACCTAAACTGAAACAAGTAAAAGCTGTGGGTAATTGGAGACTTGTCCACTTACTACGTGCATGCAACTCTCAAAGGAGTGCTGAAGAGCAACACCAGGAATCCATGAAAATTCCACCTGAAAAGTGGAACATAACAGAACTTGCACACAGGAGACAGTACCTGTCTCTTCCTGTGAGGCACAAAGGGGACAAGAAAGTTGATAAGTACATGCCCAGGTGAAACCAAGAGCACTAAGGTTAGCAAGAACCAAAACCAACCATTAGATTATCATGACTCTCAACCACAATAACCCTTCACAGAAGAAGGAGGCAGAGGAAAAGTTTGCCAATAATCTGGCATATTAACTGAATGATGGCTGCAGTCTTGGTGCAGCTCTGTCTAGCCCAAACCAAATGGTTTCCTTCACTGATGCCAGCTACATTATCAGGTATATCACTAACCATATCAGTTGTAACATGTACAGAATTGCTGAGATCAACAGAAACCCAGCACTTGGAAAGAGTTAAAACACATGATTAGACACAGGGCCAAAATCAAAGGCCCTTCACCCATCCTACGGGTGGTGCTATCTCAAAGTATAATCACACCCTGGGGTGGCATAGGGCTATTTATCAACTAACTTGCCTATATTTGAGATGGGCAAGACAGAGACTTTTGTTTAGCATGCATTTAAATGCTGCCAAGCAAGAACTGCAGCTGTGACAACCATCCTGTGAAGCCCTCAATTGTGGAAAAAAAAAAAAAAAGAAAGGAATGAATCAATGAATAAAAGGTGTGTGAAAACCTGGACACACAAGGACATTCTGTCATGAAGCACATAATGCTGAGGAAAGATAGGAATAGAAGACAGCAGGAACATGAAGTGCTGTATGAGTTGGTGGGCTAAAACTTTTATCCACTTGTTTACATGTGTGTTATTTCCACAGCAGAAGTCTAAAGACCATCTAAATTAATTAGCCTGCTAGTTAGTGTTATGGAAAAGTACCACCCACAACCAGAGTACCAGAAAGAAGGCAGTTTCTGGTCTTTTTCTTCTGGTCTGATCTGCAATTACTAAAGGGAAAGGAAACTGTAAGAATCCCTATGCCTTTACATGCTTCACAGAGATGTACCTCTTTCTACTAATATATTCACTTTACTGTCAGGTCCAACATGGAGCTCTCAGAACATCCCTATTAGGGATGTTCATTGGAGAAATGGCTATCAAGATCCCAAACTCTTTGCTGACCCTTTCCAAATTTTGCTTGGAAAATAGAATAAGTAGAATGGGCAAGGTTGAAAAATTAAGGTATGTGTACAGTATTAGTGAAAACCAACCTTTCCCTTTGTTATGCCTCACAAAAAAAAAAAAAAAAAAAAAAAGAGCGGGAGAGAAGGAAAAAAGGAAAAGAGGAAAACATAAGAGATCCAAAGCTCCTTCCTTTGAACTAGAGGTAATATGTAACATACACAGAGGAAAAAAAGGACTTAAATTTTCACAGTGAATTGGCATACTGTGGAATTTAATGCCAGAATAGGTCAATAAATCAAATATCATAACTGGATTTTCTAAAAAGCTGTAAGTTTCATGACAACTAGCAACTTTTGGAGCTATCTGGAATAAGATAATGAGGATAATCAAATCTTGTGCTTCATTCCACAAAATGATTACCTCTAAGAGTTGAGCAAACATTTTTCCTCCAATGCTAAGTGCATTGTTGGTAGGTTGATTTATTTTCTTGCAAGGAGAAAGTTTTCCCTTTCCTCTGTTGCACTGGATATGTTCTGTGCTAAGAAGAGAATATCAGCTTGCTTTGCCAGGTATGCCAAAATCTATTTAAAGATGTGTCTTGGAAGGGAAATCTACTGTATGTGAATTTAAGCTAATGCATTTTATCTCACGGTTGGGGCAGCTGAAGAGAGCTTGCACGGTTGGTTACAAGTCAGCTGATAGGCACTAACTTGTTAAATTGCCATAATGCAATTGTCTCCCACACTGTGCCCATATCCTGAGGAAGAGAGGGACAAATACCTGAGAATGCTGAGATACCATGAGGTAAAGACAGTGTGGTTTTTTCCACAGCTTTTGGGAATTTTCACAGACTGCCTACACTGTGCAAGCAAATGCGTTTGTCAGTACTTTTAAAAAGCAGACTGCTGTGTAATTTTGGAGTCTTCCTGTTCTTCTCCTCTACTTCTCTCTTCTTATAAGCACATTCACACACAGACACACTTTTACAGAGATAAACCCTAAATAGCCATATTTGTTTCTCAAGGCTGACTAATGTGGTGAATATTAAAACTCACATGGAAATTCTCCTTTGGGTGAATGATCTGAGAGTGTTGGAAATTCTTCACACACATGTCCACAACATCCACAGCTTCACAGACAGACACAGGTAGGCTGAAAGAGCAATCAGGATACCATCTGTGTTTGGCAGAAGATTTCTAACCACTTTGCTGCTCTCTCTCTCTTGTCTCTCTCAGTGTGAAGAGACAGAGGAACCCATGGAGATTCGGTGAGAATTTAAACAGAACATATTGAGGGCTGCACTGACAACTGTGGATTCAAAGTAGATGAAAAATGAGTGCTGGAGCAGCAATGATGCTATGGATTCAGAAGGGATCTCTGAAGTGGCTAGCACAGGCACAGCTATAAGGGCTCACCCTGCTCCTCCCTTGCTCCCCCATCCCCAGCTCTACTTCTGTATGCAAGGTGTTCCTGTTCACAGCAGCTGGTTGCTGTTGATACCAATTTGAGCAACTCTCTAAAGTACATGACAAAGCAAATTTCATGTACCTGGAATGAAGAATGTTGAATTCCTCCACATTCTGAAAATGCATCCCTTCTTTATGCACATTTACCTTTAAAATAGTGCTAGTATGAACTGGCTTATAAAGACAGTTGGTTTCCTTGATGTCTGTCATGTTAGCATCATACACACGTAATGTATGCTTTTTCTACAGCTTTGTAGGATCTTCCACATTTTCTTTGTAAATTATAGCGTGGGCTATGCAGTTTGAAGCCTTCTGGTTGACTGAAGGTCTTGGTCTAGTGGACACAAATCCAGTGATGTCACTGAAATCATGGTCTCTATAACTGCAGACATGAATATGATATTCTGCCTAGGAAGAATGGACAGAGTTACAGGAAAGAGAAGGACAATAAGAGGGAACACATTGTTTTCTTTGTGGATGTCTAGAAATGAAGATGTCTGTCAGTCATGGTGTTGCATTCAAAATAGTTTTACCCAGTACAGAAAAGGCAAAAGGAGGAAGAACTTAATACTGAATTTCTCATCCACATTTCTGCCAGCATCAGAATATCACACCATAAACAAGTTAACATTACTGTATCAATTAAAATGTATGCAACTGACTGGTCTGCATCATCTTTTAGGCCTCAAGAATACCAGAAGATTAAACAAAAGATCCTGGAAGCCAAGTAAGTCATGGTACATCCATTACTTCAGAGACTGTTGAGTATTTGGATTATATGGCTCAATTTGCCAGTTTGTTGGGAAATGCATCCAGTTTGTGTGATTATAGATATCACTGTCACTCAGTAAAAGGAGCCAGAGAACAATAAGATCAAGTTAGACCTTGTTCTGCCTCCTCAGCAAAAATATCAAAAAAATTCTGATTACAAAAATTTAATGGGCAGTGCTTACTTATTTAGTTATTAAAAGAGTATAGAACAAGTTGAGATGGGCTCTAAAACAACGAGCAAATCTCACAAACTGGCAACAAAAAATTCACAAGATGTTCCTGAGTAATACTACAGCCCAGAGTAATACTTTTCTTTCCAAATAATTACTTTAATAACCTGTAATATCATAACTTCTTACTACCCTTAAGGGAGGAGGAGAAGAGGGAAGACAGGAAAGTACAGCTTTATTTTCAAGATACCTTCCTGAGTTTGCAGAATGGATGATTTGAGGAAGTATCTGTTTACTTATGCTCCATAATTAACACAAATATCTTAGCACTCAGGATTCTGCTAAGTATTTTACAGAGATAAAAAGAAACACAACTCTGACCCAATGACAATCATCTCTATGAAAAGAGGCTCTTTAATTTAAAAATTATGGAAATAAATAAAAACCTCCCAAAATAATTTTGATAATTAATTCTTTTTTTCTGTCTGAAATCAATTAACACCAGAGTCTACATATCTCAAACATATATTAAGAGTAAAATTCCAATGATGTAACATCCATGAAGCAAAACAGGCTTTAAACATAATTCCATTTTTATATTTTAGTAAACAGATGAAGGATTGTTAAAGGATATTACACTTATTTGAATAATTGGTCCAGAATGCTCTCATCAGAAGTTACAAAGGACTAAGTACCTTTGTAAATCTGCTATTTATTTAAGGACCTACATAGGAGTTGAGATTGTTAAAACTATTTTGGCAATTTAGCAGATGCAAAGGCCTAAAATGTCACTGAGATTTTACAAGAGACTCCCTATCAAAATGGTTTGAATCAGTGGCTTAGAGTTTATTCAGTTTAGAAACTCACTACAAATCCTCCAAGGTGAATTAATTCCCACTGGAAATGTATGTTTATGCACAAGAAACTTCTTTTCCTTAGAGTCCTCAGCAGTCAACACACCAACAAAAGCTTTTGGACTATATGTTGAAACATGTATGAAGCAGAAGTTAGGAATAAATGACCTTTTCTTGCAGTGGATGAGGATCACCCGTGAAGTTCTGCAGAAAACAACAATGCTCAACATCTATGGATGATATGGAGTAAATGCTAGGATGATAAAACGTGATATATGTAGATAGATATAAAGGGAAGCACACTGGGAAAACTTGTCTTACATTCACACCATTACTACTCAGTGGAGGAAGTTGATCTTTAAAATATTAAAGACATTTCCATGAAAACTATCAAGTCAGTAGTCATCACAAAAGTAAATGAAGTGTTCAGAATCCTTAAGGAAAGAGTGGAGAAGACAAAAGAAAACCTAATCATACCACAGCAGAAATCCACGATTAACCATTCTATGATTCTAAAGGGCTCAGATCCCACCTAGTAAAAATTATATGCTATAATGGGAAATGTTTCAGACATATGTCTGAAGGATCTCAGCCTGGAATGGTTTCTGTACAGGAGTGACTGAGGTGATGAGGACTATTCTGTCTGGTCTACAAAATCCCAAGTGGCCTGAGGAGTTTGGGTAAGGCCCAGATATCTGTTATCTTCCATTTCAAGTACTAAGGACCTTTAAAGAAACCAGACTCTAAACATACAAAAGGAGGGGGTTATGCAGCAGGTAGCACCCCAGCTGAGCTCCTTGACAAAGAAAAGGATAAGAAACATTTACAAGGCTTCCAGAAGTGGAAGAACTGTAGGTTTCTAAGCAGACAAACAAAATCAGGCTCAGGAATTCCTGTTAGCAGAATATAAAAGGATGTTTGAGGAGAATGTCAGGAGAAGATCATATATGTTTACCATGTCCTTTCCTGGTCTGTCCTTGCACTTACACTTAACAGATACCATTTGGGAAAGGGCACTGTGTTGGATGAACCCCTAGACTGACCCAAAGTGAAAGCTTTTTTTTACAATTACTGAACTAAATGGGAAGAAATAGTAGGTATTGTCAATATATTTCATCAATTTGCACCTCTAAGACACTTTTTGGGACAAAGGACTTGGTTGGTCTTTTGGTGTATGCAGCACAATGTAAGAAAGAGTGTTGCAAAACTCCAATTGTTGAGAATATTTTGAATGTCTCGTGTCAGATATCCAAAAGGAAAGCCTTTTGAAATTGTGCTTTTGTTCAAGCAAAATTTATGTTAACAATAAAAGAAGAATAGAGAAAAGAATGAGAGGTGTTTATTGTTAATATAAAATGTGCTTTATTGATCCCCCATGGCTAGACATCATAGTGGTACCTTTCATCTCAGACCGTGGTGGAAGGAGCTAATGTCTTATACAGAAGAGCAATTAGTGAACAAACCATAAGGTGCTGTATTTAGCAATGTTTTTGTGCAAAACTGGAACTTGGCACTTCATGGGGAAGGGAAGAATTTGTCTTTGTACTCATCGGGTGCATTAAAAGCCATTGAAATTTTTGTGTCACCAGTACAGTATGCAATCAGATGGAACACAACAAAAATGTTTCTAAATAATATATTTGTTTCTGAATAATTTCTCCAATTTATCCACTTTTCATGAATATCAGAATAACTACAAAAGTTGAACAGCCATGGGTTTCATGTCATCCTTGTATTCATGTAATGGCAGCTGCATAATACTGCCTGGTACTGCAACATGTAATTGAAATTAGTTCTTAAGAATACATTAATACAAGCCTTTGTTTAAGTTCATGGGCCAACTTCAACCCTGATGGAAGCCCAGTGAAGGCAGTGAATTTGAATTATGTTGACATCAGGTGTTGATTTAAAAATGTTGACAGGATAGCATTTCAGATATCAAAATGTCACAGAAGTTGGAGAAAGAGCTCTGGAAATGTCAAAAATTGAGAACTGCCAGTGTTCATTGGATTAACAACATTTGCAAGCCTCAATCTAGCCAACAAGAGGCAATATGAAAGAAATCTGTGATTAGAAGAAATGTCCTGGCTTAATCAGCTAAAATCCTATATGGCTAATGACAGAAGTTCTTTTTCATGAACTCAAAAATGCTTGATAGATCTGTGACTGAAAATAACTATAAACTTTATTTGATTTCATTCAGACTGTGGCTTGAACAATTCCAAATTACAATTAGGCTGGGGCAAAAATAACAAGAGAAGGAGGCAGGTCTGAATAAGCTTCAACTTGAAAATATAATAAAATACTTGTCTGAGCTAAGACACCTAATCAGAGTATGGGAATGTCTTCTGCCTATCCCCTTGCCATCTCACAAACATGAGGTTCCAGATTTACAATGAAACTTGAAAAGTGTGAGGTTAGGATTTCACCTAGCTCTGATGTTGTTCAGGTTCTAAGCTGCTGGCACTACTCCCTTGCCCTCACCAACCTCCACTTATCCAGATAGCAGGAAAGGTTATATTACCATACCTGAACATGCTGGAATGGGAATGTGTATTTGAACATTTAATTTCCTTTGAAAAACTGCATTATAAATTAAGAGAGTAATTATGCCAAAAAGGCCCCACCAAATTCTTAATGTTACCAAAGTTGTATCAGTCTTCAAATACTGCTTAATTTTCTAAATTATTTCATCTTACTGCATTTCGTCATGCTGCTAAAACGTGATGGACTTGATTGGAATGATTAGTAATATTCCAATGTTTCTTATCTCTGCATCTATTGCTGGAAATAGGAAGCATTTTTACTGCTGCAAAGTTGTGTTTTAGCAAGAGAAACAGTAAAATAGTCATAAAATATATACATATACCTCTTTAAATTGCCTCAGTGAGAAAAAAATAGAATGCTGTGCAGGGAGTGAGGAAGTAAAAAAGATGGTGGTTAACCCACACACCAAGAACATTTTGAGTGCTTTGGTTAATTAGAGAAAAGCCAATTGTTTAATGTGAAAGATGGCTCATTATTTAAGTATACCCATTAGTTTACTTAACCAAGTGTAGTTTTATTTTGTCTTATTCTTTTTGTTCTGAATGACACTAAATGTATTTTGTTCAATCCATGCAATTTTATTCATTTTTGTTACAAAGTATCACTGCAAATCAATGAATCATCTAGCTACATTTGTCTCTTTGGAGTGAAAAATAAGCAAAGGAAATAAAAGTAATTTAATTTAGCATTAATAAACTGCAAACTGATGTTTACAATAAATCAGCCCCTATTACCATGCTTAATAGTTGTGAATGAGAAAAAGCAGACGTGGATACATCTCTCTTTTTCTTTTCCTTACTCTTAGGGCTGAATCTCTCCTACACCCTTCTAAATGAGCGTGTTGGTTGTTCAAATTGGTGTATAAAAGGATCATTTTATAAAATAAGAGTCAAATAAGAGCCAAGGCCAAGACTCTTTTAATTCCTCAAGTTTGTTTTCTTACCATAAAATTAAAAAAAAAAAGAAAGAGTTTCCCTGAAACATTCAAACAGATGAGACAGTCTATAAACAGAAGAAAGAAGAAGAAAAGAAGAAAAGGTCCTTACAGGTTAAGCGTTTTCATTCAACTTCTCTTTTGTATAGTATCCTTATGCAATATTCCAGTCCCCTGGAAAAGAACTGTACCTATACAAACATTATTAATTTCAATTTACAAAGGTCTTCTGTGTTCTTGATTTTCCACAGGCTTTATTAGTGATTAAAACATTGTGTTTCTCATAAGTTTTTCTAAACATAACCATAGCAGTTAATGTTCTGGACATATAGCAGATGCCATCTGCATTAGCCACTGTGTCTCTGCTTCAGGAATCAGTGATGAAAAATATAGGAATCAAGTGAGAAAGAAATCCTTTCCAAAAATCCCTTACTATCACCGCACTCAGAACATCCAGAACTCACCTTATGTTTCTACAAGATTGCTTCCTAAGTAGCTTCATCTCTGGAGTTATACCCAGGATGAATTACACTCTCAGCATATTTTTAGAAAGTTTATAAGAGCTAAGAAAGGCAGAGAGGAGGAGGAACACACAGAAAAACCAAAAATATTTTATGCTTTTGCGAGTAATTAATTCCACAGTATAAAAGTCTGAAAAGGGAATGGGCCTGGAGAGCAAATCTGCATGCTAATGCACGCCAATATTTAAAAACTACACAGCATTTTTTATCCAAGGATCTTTGCAAAAACGGATACTGCATTTTGCTAAAGGTCACTCAGCAAGCTGAAACATGAGCAGAAGCGAGGTGTTCTGTCTCCTGTGTCTGCATCCTACCCACCAAAAGACACCACAGATGAACTGCTATGAAGAGAGGCTTTTGTCTGATTAATCTTTTGTCCTGTCAGGTTCACAACACCCCTCACAAAATCGTAGTTCAAGGTCTTCTGATGTTTACCTAACATATCACCACTTATTTCTCTGAGGTTTTTATAACTCAGGCATGAAAAATTTGCTCCAGGGTGAAAGTTGGCATGAAAGTGTCTCCAGCCATGAGTACAGCTTTTTTTTTCACTTCTTTTTTTTTTTAAACTAAATT
>VZRX01016750.1:0-29148 GCA_013398075.1 Notiomystis cincta | reverse complement strand
GGGGGGAGGGGGGGGAAGGCTAAAATATTTCCAAGAGCTTGCAAAGCTGGAAACACAAGATCATTTATTTGAACCAGTTTGCCCAGACCTAACTGTAATGAGAATCATACCATGTCTTAAACTCAAAATTAACCCAAAGCATTGTTATTCACTCAGTCTTTTTCTCCAACAGAGTTCAGTGGGATTTGAAGGGGGGTTTTGGGTATTTTTAGTTTTTTTGAAGTAATCCACTGTGGTAAAACACTAATAGCAGGAATGTTGTGAGAGCTTAAAGTCACTGGAATTTCCAGCTCATGACGATTTGGCTGAACTTCAGATAAGAGGACACCCACTTCATAACCCTCAAATTAACACTCAGGTTCACTTGTAAGTTGTGAATCCTACCATGGTATTAGGGAGAGTACTAAAATTTGCCCCTGCTCCATATATTTCCACAAGTGCTTCAGGCATCCTGCAGCATGCAAGGTATCCTTCATCTCAGCCTTCATCAATGTGCTTTGCCCAAGGCTGGAATGGAAACAACTTTTACTCTGATTTAATTTTCTTGTGTTTTTTGGCTGGGCTGCTGCCCAGACTGCCTAAAATTCACCACTATCAGATGGTCTTTCCATAGTCTATCCCTGACCTTCTCTTGCAGACATGGTGTGAATGATAAAAGACAGGCTTCAGAGGTTCCAGAGAGGAAAAGGGTCTTTTAAGAAAGCTGCTAATATGGAAAATGTCCTACATGCAGATGTATTAGATCACAGATTAAAGATACCCTATCTAATTACCCTACCCCATCACGTGAAGCCAAGTAGGCACTACCAGATAAATACATGGCCCCTGTACAAAGAGATTAAAATCTGACCTAACTCACATGGATTGCTGGCAGCACAGAACTATTTCTCAGTCCAGGTCTCAACTACACAAGCACAAAATGTACTCCCACACCTTCTTACACACAAAAAGGAGTTTTCAGTATAAAAAATGTGTCTTTAATAAGCATCCAATGGACTTCTAAAACTCAGGACTTCAGACTAGGGAAGTCTGTCTTCAATAATAATAATTTTGGAAGGAATTCTAAGTAATGGAAGGGAATATGGATATTTAGATCTTTGAAAAAATTGTCTATGTTTCCTAATTTCTAAACTGTTTGTTTGTTTTGTTTTATGTTTTCCTTTCTTACTGTTGTATTGACTTGAATACCAATGTATCAAGACCCTAAGAAAGTGAATTTTATTTTACAAAAACCTCCTAGCCTGTCTAAAATGTGGTACAAGATTTGGCACCATTGAATAATGGTGTTGTCAAAGTTAAAAGCTGTCTTTCCTCATAAAAATATCTTTCTGTCCTCAAAGAACAATAGGGCAATAATCTCTGTTAATTTTAGTGTTCCTGAACAAGAGTCTAAAGATTTCCGATTTTTTTCTTTAAACTACCTTTTGAAAGATCTGGTGGTGACAGGCCACACCAAAGTGCCTACAGGGACAGCCAAATCTTCTACCTTTTATTTGCCTGAAGATTACTGCTTTTCCTCGTCTCATCTTTCTTCCTTCAAATGCCATAGGACTTATCCACTCTTACCTTGTCACAATGGCTTTCACAAATGCCTCCCAGGACTGGCTCTTGGCAAATTAAAGACTATTTACTTAATTCTGGAGGAGGTACAGAGACAAATTTTCAGGTAATTTGATATTTACAGGGCTGGAGCACCTTCCAGCGACAGTCGTTTAAAATTGTACAGTTATATAGTGGCCTGAAAGGGGAGAAAAATAATTGATTACTGATAAAACAGCAGTAACTTTATAACCAGTTTTAGAGTTAGAATGCAGTTTCCAGCTGTGAAAAGTTACCAGACAGGGAGAATATGGAAGCCTACAAAAGAGAACAAATGTGAATTTGTAGTGAGATAGTAAAAGAGATTCTAATCCTTTTCCAAAGGAAAGTCATTAATCAGGAGTGAGGACAGCCAATGGGTGTTTTGACACCAGCTTCAGTGAGGTGAGAATTCACCTAGGCCCTACTTTTTTCAGCTTTGAGATCTGTAGCTGTTTTGGCTTTTAGAGATTTTGAAAACAAAGCTTTTTAATATGTATATTTATAGTCTTCAACGTTGAGCAACAACAAGAAAAAATCTTGGAGTTGCTGATAGCTTTGCAGTGTAAGAGCTTACAGGCTTCTTTATATTTTTCCTGCCTAATAACTTTGGATTACTTCCTGTTTACTGTCAGTGCATCTAATGCGTGTGTCAGCTTGGTGCAGCACTGACATGATATATGCATTAGACCACACATTGATAGCAAAGACAAAGTTACTCGATTCTGACAGGACAAGAAAATTACCCACAAGCAGTAAAATATAGGGTTGCCATGTGACTGTGTTCTGCTTCAAAACCATGCATCACATGGTGATAGCACAAGGATTAGGGGATTGTGAGAGACGCTGGAGCTGCAAAGGCAGTTTTCTGGTCCCTTTGCCTATATGTCTCATGCATTAATATGCACACCTGCTTTAATGTCCCTCGTGTCCTGGTGGCTGCCGAGCTCTGCTTGGAGTTTTTGTGCATGCCTTCTCACCACAGTCAGCCCAACTGCTCCACACCTCATCCACTGCCTCCTTTCCTTTGCAGCACCAATTCCCTCTGTTGTAATGACTCTGCTGCTCACCTACCCCCACACACCTTCTGGTCACACTGCCTGCACTGCTCTAAATCTACCTGCCAGACTGGGAGAGCTAAGGCATCCCAGGGGCAAAAGGAAGGGGGCAACAGGCAATTTACTGCCAATGTCAATAGTTTAGTTTTCTCTTCAGAAAATGCAGACTTGCAATGAATTAAGACTGCAATATCTTGCAATTTTATTGATATTCTAATTACAAATCTGAAGCATCCAATTCACCAACTCAGGGAAAATAAGGAAGAAGCAAATTATTATCTATAGATAAAACAGTACGATTGAGGTAGTTGCAATCATGTGTTCTGTTTCCTAAGAAAATTCTGGAGTTTTATTTAGTTAATGGAGATATTGAAGGGTAAGTCATTGGTTAAAAGTCCTATATGTGTATTTCTGCCTTTACTGTGATTTGCATAAATGCCGACTGTGCTACCTGAAAGCGTTCCTGTTCTGATTTATGGGTGTGTTTGTATTGCTCATATCATAAATCTTCTTCTCTAGGACACTTCTGTTCTGGTATTTATTGACCAAAGACAATTTGCGTTAAGAATGTTTTGAGATCTTGCCAGATATGCACTAGGGGATATTTGGGAAAACATTCAGTACTCAAGTGAATGAATCTAGGCAAGTGTATGATCTCACTACCCAGACAAACATTTTGCCATAATATTTTAGTACCCTATTTTATTAAGAGAAACCTATGTTTCCATATGCATCTACTTAACATAGAGTCAATTCTTTTAGGCCAAATCAAAATAAGTGCTGGAAGAAGATAATTTAGGTTAGCAGCCTCAGGCTGGTGATTATGGATCAACGAACAAATCTTTAGGGTCAGATCTTCTTTTACTGAATCTAGCTCAAGCTTGAGCACTACCCTGTATTGAATTAAAATGCCCAACCATGCCCTCTGTTACCTATTTCTAGGAATTTTACTTTGAGGACAGAATTCCCTGTTAGTAATTATTATTATCAAGTCTGAAGACACATAGAAATGAACACTTTGTTCTACTGGAACATGTACATCTTCACTGTAAGAGAGGTAGACACCAACATAAACAGTCTGTATGAACAGTGGGAGAAGTATGTTCATGAGAAACTGAGGCACAAGGAGATGAAGGGGTGTTTGTGCAAGGCAAAATAATCACCAGTACCTGGTGGCTTAAGGGTGTGTTTCCTGGTGCTCATCCCAGTACACAGCCTTCATATGATGTCCCCACCTGGAGCTGCAGTGCTAGGAACACAAGTTCACCCTCTTCAGGGCTTTATGTGGCTTGATTTAGGTCAAAGCCAACCTTTCCCCTGGGATTAGGCACGCTTCCTTTGAAGGGAAGAAGGAGAGAGCAGGGATTGCCCACCCTATTTTCTTTCCCTGGCTGGCCATTCCTGTGCAAGTCAGGGTCACACCACCCATACTTCAGCTAGGAGATGCTGCCATCTTTGGAGGATCTCTACATGCCAGCTGCTCCTGACTTGGAAGCTGTTGTGGGAGTCTTCAGTCCCTCCTTACAAATCAGTCTCTTTTTGCAAGAAACATCTAGAGATTCATTTGGCCAAAGAGGGAAAGCAAGACTGAGCACGAATCTCTATCCTACTAGTCAGGGCACTCACCTGGAAGGAAGGATACCTGGGCTCCAGTCTCTTGTTTCAATGTGTTTATGTGATTTATATTAAACAGCCATTGGATAAAATACTTAAATAGTTATTAGAACATGGATGGCAGCCTGGGTCTGCGCCCTTCCCTTCCAGGTGAGGGCCCCAAACCGCCAGAGAGTCATGCTCAGTCTTGCTATCTCCCTATCTCTTTCTAATGAATCTGCAATTATTTGATGCAAAATGGAACAGCTTCCACAGCAAAGATGAGGAGAACACCTCCCCCTTTCCTCTGATTTTAGTGAGGAGTGTTCAAAGGCTCTCAGGCAGAGCAGGAAACTCCGCTAAAGTCTCCTGGTCCCAAGCTATGGATTCACTGTGGGACTGGTGGCACCGCCCCTCTGGTGGCTGTGTACACTCTGAGGTCACCTGGCAGCTTGAGCCCCTAAGGGGACCACACACGAAATAATACCTCATCTGTAGATCCCCAGCCAGACAGGCGGGAATTAGGAGCTGAGCTGCCTGGGACTGAGACACTTGGTGGCATGCCCAGACCTAGAGGCACTGGGGGATCTCCTCACCCCCACAAGAGAAACATTAGGGAGGTGGCAGGTGAGTGAGGCCTGGAAAATTTCTCTCACAGGACTCAAGATGTCCCTGGGTCACCTGCCAAAGACCACCCAGGGAAGCTGGGGAGGAGCGAGCCTTGAGCAGCCATCTCCCGAGGCACAGCCAGGCACCTCTTTGCTCTTATGCACTCCTGTGCAATTTCCCAAGGAAGAAAAAAATCTGCAGCAAGGGTGGACGAGGCAGACATCACCCAGAAAGATCACAGATAACGGCCATTGCCATTTCCAGTGGATACATTTAATTAGCAACCATTCAGTAGGCAGTCCTAAATGAAAATCACAAATAGAGCTAGTGAGCTCCTGCTGGAAAGATTTAGTTATCTTTCCAAAGGAAAAAAATATGTCTATGTGTAACCTTTTAACCCTTCTTCTCTTTCCTCCTCTTACTCTCAAACTGTATAATTATTTATTTTGTAGCTTAATTAGGTAATTATGGATGTGTTATGATGCTTTTAAGCAGGAAGTCACTTTGTTTAGTTGTTGGTGGCATGTGGCTTTTGTTCAGCATCTGCAATGTCAGTATATAATATAATCATCTTTACTTGTAGTGGTCTGAGGTGATGAAGTCTTTTCCCGATGGCAATATTTTAATTATCAGAGTAAAGTTTGAAAAAGGGCAGTGACTAACAGGGAACTACTTCATGTGGGTAGAGGCTAAATGATAAATTTGCACAGGCCCTCAGCTGCCTATCTGTGAGGCAAAGTTGTGCTGTTGCCCTTTAGAAGAAGACCCTTTGAGGCTCTTCGGAGGGTGTACTAAAAGCTACTAACAAGAATTGACCAAATCCACCCAGGAGTTTCTTTTCTGGTTATCACTGTGTTTTCAGAAACATAAAGGGACTTGAACTGGATCCCCATCCCATCAGTTCAACAGTAAAAGCATCTAGGTAGAACTGGTGCTTAGGAAGCAAATGTAAAACAGGTTATATTGCAGGGAGCCAAGGCAGGTTATGTTGCTGCCTGCTACAGCTTCACACAAAAGCATAAGTTCCAGCTGCCTGCACACAAGTACCAGTTCCTGTATATGCAGGCCAGGTGTAGGAGGTCATTTCAAGAGTTAGCAGCTTCATTTCTTATCAAATGCCCAGTCATGAAAGCAGCTACAGCATGTATCAGTGGTTCATCCCCACAGCTGTCCAATTCTCTAGTTTGTCTGATTCAGAGATATCCAGCATGGTGCTCTGTGCCAGCTCCAAACCCTGACAACGTCTTTTGTTTGCATTTGGTTGTCAGACATAATGTATGCAGCCACAGGCCTGCAGTAACATTTATTCCTTCTTCTACTGGAAAGTTGAGTAAGGCTCTTAGGCTCATTTCCCCAGTGGTAAACCCTAGCTATCTCAGTTAGGAAACTGGTCTCCCTCAATTCCTTACCTAGTCAGCTGAGATGCTCAAGAGGACTACTCAGAACATGTGAATTAGTTTCTCCTGAGAATTACCCCTTAAAGAGCCTCTCTCAAGCAGAAACAGTACAGCTAGTAGTTTGCAGTAGTCAAGCACTCAATGCTTGAAAACCCTTTCTATAATCACAGATTATTAGTTTATACATCACTATATGTTCATATATTAAGAAATAAACTTTCCTCTGAATCTATTAATTTATCCACCAGAAACTGTGCCTGGTACCTGATGAATGCAGAAAGAAAAAGGTATAGCCTCGAGTAAATCCCTGAGAAACCATAACATGTACAACAGTTCCTACATCAGCTTTGAGACCGAAATGTTGCTCTATGTTTTTAAGCTCGCTGACAGTTTTATGATTTAAAGGCATTTTTTTCTGTCTCTTTCCCACCCTCCCATTCACGTATTCTTCACGGTGGTTCCTGTGCAACAACACTCAGTAATAACCCCTTTCCCTAAGGGATCAAGGAAGGAAATTCGACAAGTCACTGCCTCTCCCCTTTCTTTTTTTTTTTTTTTTTTTTGTTTGGTTTGGATGGTCTCTGAAATGGGCTGGAATGCAAATGGAAGATATTTGGCAGGTTGACATTTGTCTGCAAAGCTAGGCACCAAGCCAGAAGCATGGAGCAAGCTGGAGTGGGTTTACATAAAGTGGGAGCAATAGTGCCAGAGCACTCCAATACATTTTCCCCTGAGACTCATAGGCAGCCCACTCAATACTTCATTAAGGGTGAAATCCAGCACTATTTGAAGAGCCATAGGAAAGAGCCTGTGTACCAATTAAGTTCTCGAGGCCTCTGCACTGGTCTGAATTCCACCCAAAAGAAGAATTGTTCACTGAGGAAAAGATGTTGTTACCCAGATTACAGTCTGCTCTTGTGAGGAAGAGAAACTGTTGGCATATGGTTGGAAGCAGCACAACCCCTTCTATGCAATCCTTCATAGAGGATTCCTTGCAGAATGTTCAATGCAAACAGACTCTTGCCCATCCATGAATAAATCTTACAAGATGGAAGAGTCCAGGCAATCAAGAAAGCAGGATATTTCATGAAGAGCCCTAGAATGTGATCTTTCTTTAAATGGGAATACAGGAGTCACTTCTACACTGCTGGCTTGTTGCAGAGGACCCAGGGCTGGCTGTGGTGAGGTGGTTCAGAACAGCATCCCAGGGCCTGTTTTACAAACACAAGTATTAGTTTTTCTGAATCTCATCTGCATGAATACAGGATGAACACAAGGGTGACAGGCACGATACAGCATTTACTACAGATAAGAAGTGTCTGCTATCGCTTCAGTAGGCTGGAATACAGTTTTTGCAAAAGAAGAAGTTTGCCTAAATTATTCTCTTATTTATATCTACAAGGCAGACAGGCATTTAGTGTCTCTCTACTGCAGTAGGAAGTTAGTTTTAGATGGAGGATATCTTTCTATTAACAAGGTCAACACCATTATTTCGTATGGGTTGCATGAACACTCATTTGTTTGCATGCAGTGCGGGGAACACTGAATATTTTAATTTCTAAACAATGGGGTGGCACAATGTCAAAGAGACACAGAGGGACAGGGGGAGCATGGGGAATGCTTGTAAAGCCCCAGAGCCTTTTCACAGCAAACCAGTGATAATATAAGCTAATGGTTTCTATAATATGAATGAGGATAAGGTCAGTTTAAGACTAATTTTTAGCTTCCATCAGAGGGCATCTGCTCCATAAATAAATCTCTTTACATAGTGCATTAGATTGAAATGTAGGGTTGAATACTGAATGGTAGAAATATGTTTTTTTAATTAAAAACCTCTTCACACTTACATCGATATACTAAAGAAGCTGAGTACAGGTATGGGGACTTACCAAACAATTTGTAAGTTCAACCCATCAATTGAACAGTAGCCACTTGATGCATATGCTTAACTCCCATTAGTGCCACTGGGAGCAATAAGGCTGCACCAACGGAGAGAATCAACCTCATAGTCTTTACACAAATGCATATGCTTTCCATTGAAATTAAGGTGCTTTTAAGAATGTGGGGTTAAGAAAAATACAGTGAGCACAATGAAAGTGAATCAAATGTTTACATTATATAATTGCTTTTGCTGGCTTTGACAAGGAAAATTAGCTCTGTAAAGTGCCAGTTCTAAAATGCATACTTGAATATGCTTGATGAGCATAAGATCCCTGCACACCTAAGGCTAGATTGATTTTAAAAAATTACATATGCAATTGAGCTCAATTCTTTTCTTCCTCTTGCAATTGCTGTCAGGATCCTATGAGTTGAGGTGATAATTCCATAATTTGTGAAAGTGTCAAATGAAAGAAAATACGCTCTAGCATGTGGGCATGGTGCATCCAGCAAGAGATGGATTCAAGAAGATAATAGAAAGTTTCTTGTTCCAGGCCAGTATTGTGTAGTCCTCAGCCAAGACTTTGGATTTCAAGGTCAGAAATGGCTATTGTGATCATCTAAGATACATTGAAGAACTGGCCTCTTTCTCAAATTAAATACTAAAAAATAGCAAAACAAAAAATCTTTCTTGGGTGGAGAATTTACCTCAACACATAGTAATTACTGTTCTTCTCAAAACAACAAACAAACAACTATTCCAAAGATATGTGCCATTGAAAATGGATATTTTTGGGTTTAAGCATCATATTTTATTATAACCTGGTCTACAGAACTGAAGAACTCTCAACATGAGAACCAAATGGGATTTTTTTCATGATTGTCTAGTCCACAACAGAGGGAGAGAGAGAGGAGACATTCCTTTGAAAGGGGGACAGGCACGTTACATCCCAATTTTGCCCTAACTAGACTTAAGGGATTTGAGCTCCATTGCCACAACAAGACACTCTGTCCACTAGGGACAGGAGTACCATCCAGCCTGCTACCCACTGTAATTTTGTCAGCTGATAAAGCATTCCCTGGATCAGGCTTGAAGCTTTTCTACATGGATGGTCAGGGAAGTTTGCATAAAAATCTTGGACAACGGTAGAATTGCACTCTCCATCAACAAGTAAAGCAGAGGAGAGGAGGTGGACTCATGAGCTCTTCAATAGCTTCAGTCCCAAGGTTATGTTTTGCAGTGATGCAGTGGCTTGTTTTCTAGGTCTGCCTACAAACACTGGCAAAAATGGTGCAAATTGCAAACAATGAGTGGGAGAAGTGTATGTACATCCTACTGTATTTTCTTCACAGGTTTTATCTGTGCCTATTTCCTCTGTGATGTTTTGCGAAAGCTTTCTCCAAGGTGACACAACCTGAATATTATTTGTAGTTTTATTTGTAATGTATTACCTGAGAAAGTAACAAAATGGGGACAAAAATTCTAACAAAATCTAACAGGTCCCAGAACATCAGGAAATTGTATAATTGTTTTAAATCAGAATGCAAGTTGGGACAGAGATCTTTCAAATTTGGGTGGCTCACAGAGAAAAACACTGATCTGTGCCAGCTATGGAAATGGATTGCCCTCAGTGGGATCACAAAAATACGTGTAGAGAGACACAATCCACGGATGGCTTATTTAAGCAGATGGCTTCATTTTGGGGGTGTACTGTTTGCCTAGCACATTATAACTCTAGCAAAGGAGATTTGTATCACTTTTCTTATCGAGTTATGACCTGTATTTTCAAATGTGGGTGCTTACAGTTAGTATTTAAATAAGTCCCCTGATTTCCAAAGCTACAGAAGACATAAGGATGCCTCTTTGTTTTCTTTTTTTAGTTTGTTTGGTTTTGGTTTTTCATTTGTTTGGGTTTTTTGTTTTGAATGCTTAAGATGTCACTCAATCCTGTAGAGATTAATGAATCATCAGGGATCTCGAACATCACTTTCTTGACCAAAACAATCACTGGAGTTCCATGTTTAGAGATATTATTAGAAGCAGCTGAATGGGATAAATTCACCACACAACAGTTAGGTTCATGTGGCAGCAATGATCTAATATGCATGTGGAAAAAGGATTTTCTATATGTTCCCAAGAACCTTTGCAGAATCTTCACTGTTTTAATTCCACCTGATTATGTCTCCTAACTTTATTAAAAGACTTATGGTCATAAAATATAGGACGAAACCCTGAGAAATAGAATCTACCAAGATTAGCTCAGCTTTGACCAGTAAATTGGACCAGAAGACCTCTAGACATCCTTTCCAACCAACATTATTCTGTGATTCAAGTTAAACCTTATGGAGTTTGATTATGAGGATGATTTGGGGAAGGCAGAAATGTTGGCTGAATGATGGCAGTATCTGAGCCACCAAGAATCCCAAAGAGGCTTTTAATTTTATAAGTCCAAGAGAGGCAACAAAAAGGACACTCAATACCACCAGATAATTATTAATAAAAAACTAAATAAGTCAAAACATTCATAGAAAATGGTGGAGAGGAAGAGAAGTCTAGAACAGCCTTTCAAGGTATTGCAGTGGCAGCAAAACTCCTGTCAAAACAGGCACAGTAAATTGATCAGGGTAAGGTGGGTTGACCTTGGCTGGATTGCAGGTGCCCAACAAACTGCTCTATCACTTTCCCTTCTCATCTGGAAAAGGACAGAAAATATTATGGAAAAAACTCATAGATTGAGATAAGGCAGTTTAGTAAAGTAGAAGTCAATGGTGGTGTTTCCACAATCAAAGAAAAAACCAAAGATTTTATTCTCTACTTCCCATCAGCAAGTGATGTCCAGCCACTTCCCAGGCAGCAGGGCTGCAGCACATGAGTTTAGATTTCCCACTCCCAGCCTACTGGCAGAGCTGGGGGTTGGAATGTTGGAGAGACAGCACTGATGCTGCTGGAGCACTCCTCAGCAGTAGCCAAAACACTGCTGTTTATCACTTTTCTAGCTACAAATGCAAAGCACAGCACTTGAGGGCTGCTATGGGGAAAAATAATTGTATCTTAGCCAGACCCAATACACAGGGCAAAATACACTAAGGCACAATGAGATGAATTTCAAAGGTATTAATGGTATTAGAGCCCTCAGGGTAAAACCTCACTACTGAGATGATTACCCTGGTCAGAAATCAGATTGAAAACTCTTCTGGAAAAAGAAAAGCAGTAAGGAGTAAGCAGCTCTTCATAGAAGTTCAAGAAAGTAAAGCATGCTTCTCCACAGAAGTCTTCAGAGGTGTTTGAGATGAGAACCACCAGCTCTGAAACACAAACCTCCTTGTAGGAGAAACAAGGCTGCTGGGTTCTTCTGGATGAAGATCAGTGCAATGTGAACCTGGTGATCAGAGGGGCTCTCTCTTCTCTTATCCAGAAGGGATGTGGCAATTCAGATTGCAAAAAAGATACAGAATCAGCATCAAAGCGGTAACCTGGGAAGAGATATTTGCAATGTGTTCACTGCTCCATATGGTCCCATGAATTTCAAACTCCCTGCCACATATTTTACGCTACTTAATGTGACATCTTTCATTAATGGAAGGCTAAGTCTCATTCATTTTGCTCATGTGACTTAGCAGGAACTGTTCTATTTATTGATGCATGAAAAGTTTGGCCTCATAAATTACCAGAGAAGAAATCAACAGGTCTGCATTTTGCTTTCTGCAGCCTGCTCTAGGATTACATCAGCTTGAGAACTGAGAGTCACTAGTCACAGGGAAGGGGACTTTCAGTCACATTCCTTAAGAAAGAAAAATGTTTTCCTTCGAAGAAAAACCCAACACATGAATCCATGATATGAGTGCTAGGATTTCTACAGATTTTTTGTTATTTTACCATTTACTATCATGAGCTATGTCATCTCTATGGAAGTCTGGTATGTATTTTATCTCTTTTATATAATTTTATCCCATGAAACATCAATATGGTGTTGGTGAGAGTTTTTTCAGAGAATCATATGACCATTAAAACATTACAGATCAAGTTTATACTGTTGAAAGATATGAACTCAACCTTACATTAACCTAGAGCTTTTACCAAGTCCTAGAAGCCATGGCAAGAATTAGACAGATGTAACTCGACTCCTCTTTACTTAGATTTCCATGGAAACCACTTTTCATTACTAGACCAGGTCCCAGAATCACGTTTTTTTCCAGATACCAAAATCAAACCACAATAAATGTTTAATTATCAGTAATGATTTTTATTATTAAATAAAAACACAATATTCCTTTGAGTTAAAAAATAAGGGAGTAAGATGTTGAAAAATATGTATTTATGACTATTTAGTATCTCCAGATCTAATAAAATAATGATAATTTTTGTTAAGCAATGTTATGCATGCTAAGTATCATCACTGATCCAGTCCATGTTGAAACACCTGACATCACAATTATTTCTATATTTAAGTATATTTGAAATTTAAATTCAAAAGAATTGGCAATATTAAGCATGTATAATCAAGATTTAAATGTAACAGGTATAAGTGTCAGAAGTATATTTTTCCTCTCCCATCATTTCTGTAATATTCTTAAATAAATCTTTTTCTAGGTGTATCTGTTTGGTGATGTAATGTTGATGAATAAAGTTCTGGACACATTTGATTTGCGTTACATTTTCGTTATAGTTAAATACTCCTCATCTCTCTTTAAAAAAAAATATTAGTATAATAAGGATTATTAAATTCAGAATCTCTTTTTTTTTTTCCTGGTTCAAAACCTGCTGAGATTTGTCTTCAAAAAGAAGTAACTCAGTGACAAATCTAAATATGCTTGGTCTGTTCCTTTCTGAAGAATCACTCAGAAGTTCAATTAAACATACTGCAATCAAAGAGATATGTCAACTCTCTTCAAGGACTTGAAGTGAGGAATTTTGTTTGCTTGTTTTTCTTTTTACTAAGATTGTAACTTTCAGAGGCATCTGATTTAAAATGAGAGTTTTGTTTGCCAGATTAAAAAAAAATTACATCAGGGAAGGGAAGGATTCTCAATGCGTGCAAATTAGCAAAGTTGATTTAAAGTTGATGGAGGAATGTTCATTTATATCAACTGTCATTCTGACACAAGCTGTATATATTTTCACTGGGAAACATACATGATTTTACAAATTATTCCATTTTATATCTTATGTTTTTCATGATTAACAGAGTTGTCTCATATAATAGAGGCTGCTGTTTTTCTTGTTGAAGAATATATTGGTTAAAAGCATCACAAGGAAAAAAACAATATCTTGATATAAAGGAGTTCACTTTATTTCTTTAATGGCTATTACAGAATCCAACAGCAATAAGGTATTTTGAAACTACACTGTCCAAATAATATTAATATGCAGAGGTGGGAAATGAACATCAACTTACTCAAAATCAACGCTGTCCAGGCAGAAACTTGCATCTCAGAAAATAAATTACTTGTAAAACTAAATGTCTATATGAAATATTAAAGTTTAAAACCATTCGGTATTACCCATTTTAAATACAGTCACCCAACTTATGCTGCTTCTTCTCCAACCATATCTGAAAGTGAGCAGGCACATTGCATCAATCAAAAGAAAACTGCAGTGAGAAAAATAATCCCCCATCAAAGCAAAATACATAAATACATAAATAAAGCCAGTGTTACATAAAATATCAGCAGTACTGAAAAGTATTTAAATAAGCGTTTAAAAACTTAGGGGTATTTTTCTCTCCCTCCTTCTGCCTCTCCCCACTCCCTCCTCAGCCTGGGCTTGTTTTATTTAGTGCTTAAAGAGTCTGGTTTATTAGGCAAATATTTATGAACTTGACTTTAACCAAAATCCTGTTCACAGCTGCACCTGAGAGTTGCTCCAGCCTTGGATTGGACCAACTCTTGGGGATCAGCAAATTGTTTGCACAGCCACGGACGGGGAATTAAAAATCTTGTTGAATCAGGATTAGCAGTCTGCATAAGGAGGAGGAGGAGAGCTCATTTCCATAAGCTCTTCATCTCCCAGGCTGCTTCTCAACTCTCTGTGGCCTGCAGACATGTGTGACCCAAAAATGGGAAAAAAAAAAAAAAACCACCACAAAACAAACAAACCAGTGTATGGTTGAGAGAGAAAAAAATTAAAATAAAGAAAGAAGAGGCTTTTGCAATGACTACAACTTTGCTTTTTCTACTGGGCAGGGTATGAACCACCTTCCTGCCCTTTCAGATAGACTCAAATGACCTCCCACAGTTGGAGGTACATAACAGTGTCAAGACAGATCCCAACAGTACAGCTGAACCTTTGTTCCTGCCTCAAGCAGTGTTGCTGAGCAGGTTAAACTTTGTGAGGCCATGTTTATTTCTGCCTCTGTTTAATGGTAGAAGAGCTGTGTCTGCCCTGTGAAGTCCCACATCTCACATCTGTTGAGCTGCCTACCCACCTAACCTCCCAAGGTCTGGGCAGGAGCACGCTCTCTGATCATTAGGGGCCCTTAGCTGCTTGCTGTTTGCAGGGCATCAACAGCAATTAAATCCAAAGCAAAATACACCCCTGTGGCCTGTATGGGTGTCTTTCATGCAAGATGAATGGATAAAACTGGCTGAAGTTATCAAACTATTGAATGACTTAGACTTGCCCTAAATTTGTAGAGGGCTAGCAGTGTAACCATGTGAACTCCATTTCTTCATTAAGAACAGGAGCACGAGGTCTCTTACCCAACAGGGTAAAATACACATGCCCACAGCTGTCACAAGGGGTATTCAGTAAAACCTGAGACTGGCACGGCTGCAGGGTCTCCATCACCTACTCAAATTTCTTATGACCACAGTCACCACTGCCACTGCTTCCTCTCCTGACTGTAACCAGGACGGTTGAAGGGTACCAAGTTTATTTTGAAACAAATCAAACCACAAGTGGAAGAAAATGTTCATATTTGAAGTCTATTGATTATGAAAAAAAAGAGGTACAATGTAACAAAGATAAGCAAAATCCAACTCAAAATTGCTATGGATATGTGTGCAAAGCCAGACAAAAGCAAATTATGCTTTTTACACCAAGATTTTTCTTGTGTTTATATTTGCTATCCCAGAAGAGCCAACTGAACAACTCCTTCAGCATTAATTGGGAGCTGCATAGCTAAATCTCTACTATACTCTGTGGACCAGACCATGTCCTTCTCAGCTCACCCATTGATGGGCCTTCTAACAACTGCAATTGTAGAATCAAAAGTAGAAATCAATTTCTGAAGTGCATGAAAGAAAAAAATCACACTTGTCCTAGCTATGTGGTCACTTCAATCAACTATCCTTTTATAAGCTGCATTAGAAACTTTAGCTAGAGTTTGAACAGCTCAGGCTTATTGACTTTGTCAGTCTCATTTTTATTCACTAGACTAGCTTGAAATTTTTGAATGAAAAATGTGTGCGAATTTGGCCCGTTTTCAAAACTTGATTTTTTTTAATACTGCTAAAGCCCATTAATGTACTTATGATTTGACAGACAACTTTTCTCTTTTTTTTTTTTTCTTCCTAATTGAAAGCCTTTCTTTCCTTCTTCCTGCCCCATACAAGCTGCTTTTTCATGTCCCTAAAGTGCTCATTTGAAGTGATCTTTTCCATCACACTTCCCCTGCTGCTGCCAACACTTACACATTTGAAGTCCATCTTGGTTATGACTCTGTATCATTTTAAGCACTTCTGCAATCTTCTTGATCCTAGACTGCTCTGAAGGCTGAAAAGACCCTTAAAATCACTGAGGCAATCCTCATCACCTTTTAAATTGCAACTGCACGTCCAGGCTGTCACACAGGACACCAAGGCTGTGTCACACCTACCTAGGATACAACCCTCACAGATCTGGACACTCCTACATTTGCTATCCCAGATCTGATGGCTTTTACTGGTTGGAGACATTGAGACCCTGGTCATGAGACCTTTGTCCACAGGAGAGTGCCAACATGAAGGACACATCCCAGACTCCCCCACCCAGGATGCTGCTGCCAGTCTTTCCACATTACATGTTGCTGCCCTACTTCTCCTTTCAACTGTTGCAACGTCTGCTGTACCCAAATCCAAGGAGGAATCTTTAATAAGATTGGTGTCTGTCCTTTCTTCAATAGGAAATTCTTAGTTTTATTTCTCCTTTACACTGTTCTGACCTTTTTGCATGTATCATTATGTTCTTTCACTTGGCATAAAGTACCTGAAGGAGAGATTGTTATAACTCTTTTTTTGTACTTTCCTTCACATCCCAAATCTCTGATTCCCTTCTGAAATCTCACCTCTTCAAACCTACTAACCAACATCAGGCAACATTCCCCAACACCACCTCCACCATAGCACCCCTTCAGTCTGGCCTTCCCAGCTAGAAGTGGAAATTGCCTCTTCCCCCTCACTCACTGCAGAGAAACCTCAGTTTCAAGCTTTGGTTTTCCTAGTGCTGCTCAGGGAATATCCATAGCTGTAGATCACCCCTTCTCCCTCTGCTATTGTTGCTGGTCCTCCAGCTCCAGCAGCCACACAGCAGAGTGGCTGAGATTCAGTGTCTGTCAGTGAGGGCACTGAACCCTAACAGGTGATGAATCCAAAAGTTTTTCATGCAGGCCATATTGTTTTCCTGGCAGTAGTGCCAAGGTGACAGGGACGTTGCTCACAGTCATACCAAAAATAGATAAATTGATACATACTGCAGGCTGGGCTACATGTCTTCAGTACATTTTTGCAGATTTTTTTGCTTTTTTTGTCTTTAGGATTGGTGCAGTGGCACATTACATTAGTGCTAACTGGTGCTGATGCTCAGAGGCTGTGCCCACTCTGTCAGTATTCAAAATATTACCACAATCTGCAAGTAAGCAATAAGATATGACAAGGAGTGTGATACTGTAACGTAACAATGTACCTCAAGGGACACCTGTGAGGGAGGAGGTGAAACTGAGTGTATTCAAATGCCCAAGGTGTGATTTTTATCTCCATCCATAATGTAATAAGATGTGATAATAAAAAGGCACAGGGCTGAAACAAACCATGTCTTTTTTAGAATGTCAACCTGCTTATGTGGTATGCTGTAAAAATCCTTGTGTGATTTCCTGCTTTCTAAATAAAATGCTTAAAGAATTATCTGAGATAATTTACATTAGTGTGTTTCTTTTTTAAAAATCCATTAGCCATGGTAGGCCTGGATTTCTCATGTGGATTCTGCTTCAAGAATCCCTTATGCATCCAATATTGTTTTGCCAATATACCAGAAACTCCAACATGGGAGAAATTGGCTCAATCCTTTGTTTCATTTTAAATATAAGGGATTTAGAAGCACCGGAAGAGAAATGCAATACACAACTACTTCTCTCCTTTTGTTCACTCCTTTCTTGATGACATTTTGCAAGTGTGTTTCTAACACAGGTACTACACAAGCCTCAAACCCTCCTATGCTATAAAAAAATTAAATTTTCTTAGGCAAAACTAAAACACACTTGGTAGCTTACAAACTCCTTGGAGATAATTTCAAGAGAAATCGTGTTCCATAATTTAAAGTTTTTCTGCACCTAAAACATGAATCTGGGGTTCCTGGTTTCCAGAGAGTTGAATATGAATCAGCAGTGCCCTGGAAGCCAGGAGGGCCCACTGTGTCTTGTGGAGCACCAGGCACAGCATCAGCAGCAGGGCCAAGGAGGGGATTGTCCTGCTCTGCTCTGCTCTGGGGCAGCCTCATCTTGAGTCCTGGGGGCTGTTTTGACACCAAAATATAAGATAATAAGACATTAGAACATGTCCAAATATTCTGGGATCTGTGAAGTCATAGATATAAAATAATTTTCAAACAAGGCATAAAGAAAAAAAGCTGTCAGAAGACTGGAAAGGTGGAAAGCTCATAGTGACCTGCTACCAAGTAACCTCAGCTCTCAGTGACTTCAGTCTCAGAACAGGCATCATGTTATTACATGGTCAGGTCGCTAAGGATGGAATACCTTGAACAGCAGATGAGAGCTGCTGCTATCAGAGCTCTTCTATCACACCTCAGAATTGTTTATTTTCAAATTTTAATTCAAGATTTCTCCGTATAATCCATGGCTCTTCTAGAAAAAAACTATTATTCAACTAAATGGACATCACAAATGTCTATTTTACCAGTACAGCAAGTCTTTAACCTCTCCAAAATATGCCACTGATTGTATTTCATGAAAAGAGAAGAAAACTTTCATACAAATACAGTCCAGTCACAAGCAAGAGATTTAATCTTATTGTTATGTAGAAAATAACTATTGCAGGTCTTATTATGATTATATGCAGTACTTATTGAAGCATTGAGTTCCCACCGAGATGAGCTATCTCAGCTCCAGAAATATTCTGTATCTGTCACTGGCCATGCCTGAAACCATTTTTTAAGCATATGCCCATGAATATTTACCCTGAACAGTTAAGTCCCATTGACTTCAGTGGTAGAACTCACAGGCATGAAGCTTGTGACAATGTCTTGATTTGGGGCTGCTGCTATTTCTGCTTGCCAGTATTTAATGATGCTGGTCTATTTTAGATCAGTGGGAGAGGCTCTACCATCCTTATCTGTGCCCCCCACAAAAATTCACCTGCATTGCTCTCCTTGCTCTCTAGCCCAGCTAAGTCTCTATGTACAATGCAAACATTTATTTCTCTCTTGTCTTCCCCTTACAGAGATTCTGTTACCTCAAGTTCAGCAGAGCAGGCATGTGTTCTCCTCAGATGGGAGAACCATTCAGGGAAAAGCAGCCAGTTTGTGCCTTACAGCACGGTAACATTATTTGGAGTCAGAAACAAAGTTGTGCTTCCTATAGACTGTGCTATAGCAAATGTCAAAAGGAGAAATAATGTAAAGGGTTTGGCTATTTTCCTCCATTAAAGGCCTTGCAGTAATTTCCACAATACCATCCCCACTGCTATGCCTGATTTCAAATTGAGATAATTGTGTTTTACCAACCTGAATTTCTGTTCTGGAGCTCAGTTGGATAGATTAACTTTATTGCTGTCAGAATTCGAACATGGTTTAGGGATGCAATCTGCTTTTAAAAACTTTTTGTTCTGCTCTCCAGAGATTCATAGTAATTCAGATACTGAAATGGTTAATATTAGAACACTTCATATAAATAAATAAAGGAATTTCAGGAGTGGTTGAAGTGATTCCTATACACATGCACACACATGACCCTTCAAGATGAGATGCAGTATATGAGACACTACGCCGTAAGACACTGAGATGTTATTATGCTTAGTATGGAGGATGCTATATAAAATATTAATGTCTTTCATTAAAATTACTCTTAATGTCAATATGTAGTGTGACTGTGCCATGATTTCTTATGTTAGTAGGTGCTTTACTAGAAGTTATAACTTTACATTATTCAGCCACAATAGTCTCTGTAGTAAATGTATTGCCTCTGTTATCAACTTACTTATGCCCCATGAAAAACCATTGCTATGGTGATGAGTATTTTATGGTACAGTATTTGCCTAATTATAAAACTGTTCCCTAACAGAAGCGCTAATGTTATCTTCAACAGCAAAATCCATTTTCAAAATTAAAATATATGCAAATAATTGATCCATAACCCTCATCACAGTACTTTTATTGATAATTATTTCTGTGTATTAAAAATGTTCACGGCAAATGTAAAAGTTATTGCAATAGGTGTTTAAGAGACCTTATTTCTATAACTCTAAGGCAATGTCTTCCTTTTTTAGTTGCTGATGGACTGTGTGCTGTTAAAGTGAAAAACTTACAATGGAAATAAAATTATTCTGATTGTCTATGAAGCATAATATCATGCGAAAGAAAAATGCAGGATCTGGGTTCATTAAGCATTTATTCGTAAATAGCATCATTCCTTGAAAAATGACACATTTAGTTCTCTGACTTTATTACCAGTTCCATGAGGCTCAATGTTTTTCTTCAAATTATTGTGATTATTATACTCAGTCTGAGAATTTGACACCTGCTGTTTCAAAACTTGATCGCAAATGTTTCAGGATATACATCAGATAGTACAAAACAGAGAAAACAGACTCAGACTACAATAATGTAGGAAGATTAAAAAAAATAACTAAGCCAAAATTGTTCTTCCCAGTAAGTAAAATCAGTCAAAACAGTTATCTAGAATATGAAGAGAACATGTTAGGTGAATTGAAATTAATATCATGAAATTTATAATGGAATGGTAAGAAGAAGAAAAAACAAAATCCTACTAGCAGAGGATATAATTTTGGTCGAATCCCGTAACAAACTGTCTGTAGGAAAACAGTACTAACAGGGATACAACTGAGAGTAGGATGGTTAAGCACACAAGACAAGAAATGCTTGATTAAGAAGAATGGAACATCATTAGATAATAATGGGTAAGAGCAATGTGTGTAATATTGTACTTTAGTTTTCCTTCATTATTTAAGTGGTAAAAAGACAGGGCACCTGATATAATTTAATATGTACTGTGTTACAGTGAGTATAATAGTGATGTTTAATCTGAGTGTCTCTATCTTTTATTCTTTTTCCTCTTAGTTTATTCTTCTTTTCCTTGTATTTATAAGTGCCTTGCTTAATAGTTGTACTGTTAACTTCTCATTCAGTATTTCTGAGATGCTTGCTTATAATGGAAGCTTCAATACATAAATCAAAATAATGGAGAGCATTGTATTGATGATTATTCAAATAACATCATCCATTAATAGCCTGTGCATCCTGTAGGTTAAGCAGGGTTTCAATTTGATAAAGCAATTAGATGTGATCTTAACTTTGAGCATGCACTGAAGTCTGTCTGCAATCACATAAATATTTAGGCATATGCTTCAACTGGAATGAAGTGCATATGTAGGGTTAAACAGATGCTTTGCTGAGGCACAGATTCTAAAACTGTGAGCCTGATCCTTGATCTATTGAAGGCTTTCAACTCTGCTGGATGTTAGTTCTTTTATTATGTGTAAAGCTGTCCAGGGAGGATGAGATACTGACCCTAAAATGAATAACAGTACATTCAGCCAATGTTTTTGCTCATGTCTGCTTTGAATAGAGATGGAATAAAATTAATGTCTGAAATCTGCCTTATTTGAGAAAAGAAGTAAAAAAGGTCAAAACTGGGGGGCCTGCACTTGGATATAATACTGATTTCTGTCTTTTATCTAAAGGTTATTGATGTCAGATACAGGTAAGAGCTGATTCTAGATTGCTTTGTTTTTTATTTATTTAGGGTATTTTGCAATGTGTTTATTTCTGCAGCACAAAGACTGATGCTTGCATAATTTCTTTGGGGAAAAAAAATTGAAAGGAACTCCTGTGTAATCAGGTCCAATTTATAGCTAATGGAGGCAACTAGGTCATATAGTTCTGATAATAAATTTATTAAGCTTTTTGTTTAAACCCATTAGATTTTTTTTACCCTTCATTGCTCCTATCTGAAAACTGTTCCAGAACTTCAGTCCTCTGTTAGTTATAAATCTTCTCTTTCTGTCCTAGATGTGTTTACAACCAATTTATACCCATTTGATCTTATGCCAACATTGTCTTGGATTTTAACCCCTCTCTAGTTGAAGAAACATAATAAAATTTTAAAGGAGAAAAGGGAATTACATTGTTGAAAATCTGTAATGCTGCCACTGTTAAAATATAGAAAATAGAAAATACTCTCACATTCTGATTTTGGGGTACTTTTACTCACTTTCAGAAGTAATCATCAAAATCTAAAACAAACAGAGTTTGATTTCTCTCTTGAGAAACAGATGTATAAGTGTGGACACTACTAAATAATAAACAACCAAGCATCTATCCCTATAATTAATCACTCTTAAATAAAGAGATAGCTGTGTTATCTTCTTTCTAGCCCTATTAAGCAGTTATTTTGAAAGGATGCTGGTCAAACCACCGCTCTCTGGGGGTAGCTTTTGTTTCTCACAGACAGAAGACTCAGGAAACTAGCTTCCAAAATATTCAAGGTTTCTGGATTGTACCAGTTTAAGGCTATTTACACAAAAGCCATTGTTCTGAGGGCAAACACAGTTTTTTCCTATCATTGAAACAGGAATTTTCATGGAACAGGGTTTTCATGACAAAAAATGGGAAGTTGGGGTTTTTTCAGGGGTTTTAGGGTCCTTTTTTTGTTTTAAGTAATACTAACATCTTCTTCTGCTTGGGTTAGACACTATATCATCCATTGGTCCTACCCCCAGCTTGTGGAGATCATCTGTCATTTACAGCCTTGGCAGAGTATTCACAGAATGTAGGTACAGCCCCAGATAGAAGAGGAAATATTTTCCAAGAGGCTTCTACTTCTTTTCAAAGAGACTGAACAGGCTACCGGCAGATGATCATCTCCCTTTTGATTATAGAAATATACATATAAATATGCATATATTATATATATAAAAAATAAATATGCTTACGGATATAAATAATTTTCAGTGCACTATGAGTGCAGTAATATCAGATTTTTGTTTGAGACAGGGAACACATGTAATGAATTTTCAAGGTATTCAAAGCAATAGTATTGTAAATATTTCCTCTAATTGCAAATCCCATTTTTAGGTTTTGATTTAAAGTAGATAAATCTTGTAGAAAGATGAAGACTTGAAAACAGAAATAAATATAAAGCCTTCAAAACTCTGAATATTAAAGGCAGAAAATTATTTTATATTTGAATATCTGCACTTCACTAGTCGTTTTCCAAAATAAATAAGGTCATGGAAAAAAATAACACCACAAGGCAGCTTGAAACATCCACTAAGAACTTAGCCTTCTTGGACTACTGATACCATTGTTTCCTGAAAGGGAAGATTTTGTGTTGGAAATACTTGTATCCCACTTTGTTGAAGTAAAGACTATAGGAACATAAAAATTTTATAAATGTTGAAAGGCCTTGATGGGACACTGTCAATCTTCAAGGATATCTTCAAGATAAAAATGCTTGCCACACTGAATTCTTCCTTTTCTTTTCAGGCTGGTAATAAATCCTGTAAAGTTAGTTCTACTTTCAAAGCCTCAGAAAGGGTTTAAAAATATCCCATAAATAGAAGAATTAAAAATGCTAGTGCCCAATCTTATTGATTTCACTTAGAGTTGAGGGCACTCAGCACCTTGCAGGAGGCTCTTGCAGCATCAGACGATCAGGCCCTTGTGCAGAAGGAAATCTTTCATTGATTGCTCTTAACTATAAATGGTGTCATTTCAGAAGAAGCAGCGCAGAATGTCAAATGTCTGACACATTTTTAGGCCCACTCTTGCAAACATTTATGCACAAGGGAGCATGAACACAGGTGAGATGACTTGATGAGGTCTGCCAGGCACAGGGAGGCAGGAGCCACTCTCCCTTGGCTGGCCTAGGCAGAGAACCATGCAGCCAACAGATGGATTTTCTCCAATCCCTCATTTTCCACTATGAGCCACTCTGAAGGCACGTGAACTGGGTGCAAAGATTTACTCCCTTACAAGTGCTCTCAGAAATGTTTCCTTTCCCTCCTTTTCTAAGTCACTTTATTTCCTTTCAGTGAACTTTCCAATACGCCCAGCACCTGTCCCTTTAATATAGCACACAGGGTTCTTTCCCTCCATACTGTACATTATCCTCATTAACACATATCAGTCAAAAGCACTGTTAATTAAACTGGCAAGATGATTACACACGCCTCCATGTGCCCCCTCAGAGCATCCGCTTGCCAAGATTTTTCCTCCCTCATCTAAAGTGGGTGGAGAAAGCCCTGAGTAAACCAGAATTTAATATTTAGAAAAAAGATCCCAGTGCATTGTTTTCTTGGAGCAAAATGGCTTACACATTATCACCACTGTCCCAAATAAATACATGCAACACTGACACCAGTCTGTAAAACTAACACATGCATATTTGATCTGTACAGGCACTGCATATTATGATGTTTCCTTTCAAAGCTCCTCTCCAGAGGAGCTTATAATTGATTAAAAATGGGCAAACCCAACAGGTTAAGGAGGCTGGGCTGTTTAACTTCCTTTTTCCTATTATTTTTTTCTCTTTGTAAAAATCTGAATTATTTCCCAGGTTTTCTATTCCTTTTCACTTGTATGTGACATTTTCACAAGGAAACTCATTGGCTTCCAGCAAATATTTCCACAGCATTTCAAAAGTTATAACCATTTTTGCCACATTGCCACAAAACTCTTTAGAGAGTTTGCAATTCTGTAATGTGCTTTGGATCAAGCTCTCTTCAAGAATACTATTGGAATGACAGGGCTGGAGGGTACAGTAGTGCAGTATAAATAAAGGCAGGCAGTGGTGATCCCTGAAGCAAAGATAATGTACTTTTCTAGTACACATACACAGGCCTGATAGCTGCAACATAAGCCATCCAAACATCTCCCTAGCAGAATGCAGTTCTAAGAAGCTGTAAGAAAATACTGCCGTGCAAGGAAGAAGATGAATTTACAGAAATCCATCATTGAGACTGAAGAAATGTTTACAACACAGGAGAACATGAGCACCTAAGCTCCTGGGAAGTGGGACTGATATTTAGCTGACTGCTAATACCTTATTCTCTAAGACAAGAGATTTCCTTGAATGATGAAGAGAAAAATATAGTGTAGATCAACAGAAGTTTTGCAACTAACTTTTTTCTCCTCCTGTATCAGAAGAGGACAAGCTTTTGAAAATTATTATGAACTGATGAAAAATTAGTGGAAATGGAAGTTTAAGTGAGAAAGATGAGATTTGCTCAAATTATTTTGGATTGTTTTGTTTCAAACTTGGAAGCTGAAAGGTGATTTCCCATGAAAATAAATACTGACAGCTGGGAATGAAAAAAAAATTCTTTTTAAGAAGGAAATTCACAAAAACTACTATGTTCAACAAATATTTCCTAGTTTGACTATTCCACAATTTCCAGTACAAATATTCATTAAAACTCTTGACCTGTTGTAGGGGACTTTGACACATAATTCAACAATATTAAAGTTACTTTGACAGAAAGGAAAAGAGACAGTCCTTAGAAAAGTTTTCAGGCTGGCCACATTTAGAAAAGTTTTCAGGCTGGCCACATATAGGTCAGTAAGAATTCACTTATTTTCTTTGAACTTCATCCACATTTAGCTGAAGAGGACAAGACTCTCCTTGTGTGACATAAAGCAGTTTTCCTATCAAAAGTCCTCCCATATGCAATCCAGAGGGATAACATCCTACACGTTGTTTCAAAGGCTAGCATAAATACTTGTGTATCATGATAGAAGATCAGCAACATTTAATAAGTGATTATTATTTTTAAATGGGAAATGTAGTGTATCATGCACTATTAAAATTTAGTTATCAATTTTATTTTTCTTTTAAAAATTAATTCTGATCACTTAGTTTTGAAAATTTTTTTGTTAGTGCTATTTGTTAACTATATTCCAAGCTCTGGAATTCAGCTAAATTTCAGTAATCCAGTTTAGGGAAGAGAGGAGAGGAACACTATGTACCCACAAAAACATACATGCACACTCATACACAGATATTGAAACGTCTTATCGTACACAAAGAATATTTTCAAAAACCTCTCACCCAGACACATTATAGATTTGCTCCAGGACAAAATTTACATCTTGTTTTTTCTGCTACTTTAAGTTGAGATACCTGACTCAAAGGCTCTGTTGTACTGGGCACACCTCCTCAAAGTGACCTTGGTTATTTTTGGAGTGGGGGCAGAGTTTGCTAACCATCCCTTCCAGTCCTGTCCTTGAAGTCCCAGCCTTGACATTTGCAGCCTATTTGCAAGCAGCAGGCATGCACTGCTAGCACTGCTGGACCCAATTCCACACCCTTTGAAGTCAACAGTAATTTAGACTTTGAGTTCAGTAGACATCTATGATGGAAGGTGGCCTGATATTGCAGTTTAGTTAGTGCTGTCACTTGTTACAGTAGCTGGGCTAAAATTTACCACCCGAAAAATTTACCACCCTCTTCTCCTCTATGATCCCTCTCTATCAGTTCTAAAATATCTGAATGCTACATTTATTAGTTAATGGACCATTTTGGATCTGTAAAACTGGCAGGGAAGCATATAGATGTCACAGCATCAGTTTTTATGACTTACTAGCCATGATGAAGATAACATTTTCCTTAGTAATTAGGGAAAGCAATGTGCTTTAAAGGCTTATTTTGATGAAGCATCTTTGTGCTACCTGGCTTGTACAAAAGGGACCAACTGTGGCCATGTATGACAAGTAAAAACTCATCTCACTGAGGACAACCTAAATCTTAGGTGAACACTGATAGAAGTCACCCAGCAGATAAAAGAAGAGTAGAGAGGAGCTAATTTCTTCATCATAAGTGTACCTTAGGCTTAATGTGTATGTTGTGCAACTGCCATCAGTATAAGAGCAAGGTGACAGGATCCACACCATGGAGAAACCCAAACTCATGCAAACAGGTGTAGCTCTCTTCTCCATGACTCCTTTTCACACCCTACATGCCAAATGTCCCTACAAGAATTTTTTGACTCATGCCAAAGAAACCCCTCTGATGATTACCAGCAGGTAAAGGTTATGTCTGTAGTGGTTATGCCAGACTAGTCAGTGGTCTGGATGGTTGTCAATAAATCCCTGCTTCAGAACACAGCATGAGTAGGAAAAACGAGCTAAATGCCATAGTGAGAGTCCATAGGAAGTAACAGAAGCAAGAGGTCTAATATAAACATGGATCCCACTGAAAGTGATTTATAGTTCCCTAAAGTATGCTGCAAGAGATACAAGCCTTAGCCTGAGAAATTATCTTTCCCTCAAAATCTACTATAAATATGTTTACATGATGACAAAAGCCTCTTAATACTTCTGAATTGCAGTTGGGGAAAAAATGGGAAAGGAAAATGTAATAATCCAAGCAAACAGAAATATTCCAATGACTTCCAAGGAAAGCACATTGAAAAGTAGTTTTGGAAACATGACAGAGTGATAGGAAGTGACTTCAGGCATATAGGCCATATCTACCATCTGTTAGATTTTCCAGTTTTACAGGGCTTGAAAAAGGCACTCGCCCACTTGCAGTAATGAGTGAGAAACAGTCTCTGAGGAGTACAGGCAGCATCAGGGTGAACTTCACAAGACTCTGTCTGCTTCCTTGAAATGCTCAGAGGCTACTGCTAAAGAAACAGATCAAGTCTGGGTTGGTGGAAGAGACTTCCCACCACTCTAAGCATGAATATCATGTTACTAGTAGAAAATGACTGTGCAAATTAGCCAACAGATGGAATTCAAGAATACCCTTTATTCTTTTTTTCTGAAACATCCAGTCCCAGGAGATGTTAAAGACAGGATGCAAGGACTGCTGGGTCACCAATCTGATGTATTATGGCAGTCACCTTATTTCAAAGGATTTGAAGACATGTTAATATACAGTCACTGCAACAACTATGTTCAGGTTCTGAGCGAGCCAGCAGCAAACAATTTCTTTCTAGAAACCTTAGGAAGCTGAATTTCTTTAGTCAAAAAGTAATGGGATAGAAATGCTACCTTTCATTTTTAAGCACATGACAAAGTCCTGAGATGTTGGTCCCACACTCTAGACCACAATTTATTGACAAAATCATATCATTCAAAGACAGAAAAATATGTCCATCATTTGCTTCCTCAGCTATTTTTTACTCAGACACTGGCTGAAGAATGCCAGACTTGGAACTCTATGATACCTTCCTTATAATAATAGTATAGACAGGGATGGAGAAAAGCCAAAAGGTTTCTCATGGAACTGGAAACCTGCAATATAGAGTACAAATTTTCTTTGAACTTTCCATTAAGGATCAGTTGACGGTCAATTGGCTGAATTTAAAATATGTGAGCTGTACACTTCAAATATTTATGATCTTTTCAGCCACAGCCAGGCACATGGTTTGAACAGTGAATGTAACTAACCATTGGAAACTGGGAGATGGAGCAGATTTTCCATCACATGAACTTCTTCCATCAGTATAGTCAGTGTTTCCCCTGCCTCCTACTCAGTCAAAAAATAAGGGTTTGATGCAGAATAATCCTTCCAATGAAAGTCTCTGGCTTATGTAAGCCCTTTATGGTTATTCTTGTCTTGCACCCCATGCTGGGTCTTGCACACTGAACTATTTGCTAGAGGGTAGACTGGTAGACTGAGTTTGACCGTTCTGTATATGTAGAGGTGCTCACACCTTATCTCCTGTCTTCTAGAAAATTATTTCCTAGAAAGCATTAAAATTGAAAAGGGTACTCAGTCACTCCAGAAGGAATAAATGAAAAGAAAATGGTATGAAATTCACACAAAGAAAGGTCTAGTTTTATAAAGCACCTCAAATTTTCATAAATCAGAGATCCAGAACACGATCTGAGTTTTGACCTCAGCTAGATTTGAACTTGTCACCACTGTTGGTTCTTCCAGTGTATATCCTCCCTATTGAAGACACATGGAAAATTATTCAAAACCACCAGGTGGTCCCACAGTCAGAAAAATTACCATTTTCTCTCAGTCTTCAAGTGTTTTATTCCCTCTTCTCCTGACTGTCTTTACCATTCTTAAAAGCAGCTGGCATATGATGTCATAATTCTGAATTAATTTCTATGTCCTCTGCAACTTCAATGGCTGAACCACTTGTGGTACACTGGTTAGGTAGAGTCCCTCCTTACTGAACCTGCCAGCTCTCAATCTTATGCAATTATCTGTTATGAAGATAGAGGCACCTACAGACATCAATTTTTTCCCCATTGTATGCACACAGCCATTTTTACTGTAGAGTGACTAATATCTCTAGATCATTGAAATATTTTTCAGTCAGTATATTCATAACTATAACTAAATTTGTGCATTAAATTACATTGGGTTGTTCCAGAAAGCAGCCTAGCAGTTTTCATGACAGACAGAAATAAAAGGCAATGAAATTATGCTGATTTTTAAACATAATTTTCCAGTAGTTTAAGAAGAATAAGTTTTTCATTTAAAAAAGCCAGCAGGATCAGCAGGCAACTAAGTTCTGTTTTAGTTGAAAATCAGTGGGAGGGAATATAAAGCCATATTTTTTTTCCTAAACGGAACTGGAGCAGCAGCAAAGCTAACAAGTTGTAATCAGCCAAGATTTTTTTTTTT
>VZRX01016748.1:0-25161 GCA_013398075.1 Notiomystis cincta | reverse complement strand
CCGCCCCGGCAGAGCCGCCCCGGTGCCGCCCGACGCCGCCTCGCCCCCGCTGCAGGGCAGGGTGGGTTCGGTTCCTCCCTCGCCGCGGCTCCCTCCGCGCTGGGTGACCCTGAGCGACCCTCGCTGTGCCCCCGCGAGGGCTGCGCTGGCAGCTCGCCCCCCACGCCCTGTGCCAGCCGCCGGAGCCCACCTGGCGCCTTCCATCAGCGCTGATCGCTGTCCTGCGGGCGCCGGGGCGCTGGGATCCCCATTGCCACCGTGTTTGCAGCGCTGTCGAGGTGGCTCGGGCGCGATCGCTCTCGTGGGTGGGGTCTGTTTTCTCGCCCAACAAAGCTGTGCTTCCCCCCTTGGCCGGGCTCCTGGCAAAGCCGACTCCAGCCCTTCCTCGCAGAGCAGCTCCTGACCAAGGTAGAGCTGCTCTGACATCGTGAAAGAGAGACGGGTCTTTGCCTTTTCCATGCAGTCTGTGCCATGGGACAGGCCTGGCACCCAATATCCTTCCATCCCATGTTTGTCACAGGGTTTTGTTTGCCTTCTCCTGAACGTCTTGTTTTGCAGATGAAGAGTTCAGGTCAGCAGCTTCTCACCTTCGTGGTGACTGGCTCTGAAAATTAAGGGTGATTCCTGTCTCAGCTTTCTTGCAGCCCCCACTGGTGTAGCACGTGCAGATACCCACATCTGGATAAAAAAGAAAATTATTTTGAGGGGTTTGAAGTGGATCAGACTTTTGTCTTTGCTATAAATCCCTTAAATCACTGGTCATGCAGCTGTTCAGTGAGGGAACGTGGCGTGTCAGTGTAGATCTTAGTGCTGGGGATAAGTTCACCCCTGTGCACTTCCTCATCAGTGTTGAAACATCACCCCAAAATTACACATAAAAAGACTCTCTTAAGCAAGGCTTGGGAAATTTAAAGTGAAAAAAAGTATCTTTGTGATGACTGAGTGTCGAGAAAGATATTGCCTAAAACCTGGTAGGGCCTCAGCTTGGGGTTTGGCTGAATTTTTGAGGGACTGTGGGACATTGTTAATGTTGTCCCTTCCCATGGCATACCCTGGCCCTGGGAGGCTGGATGGGTTTGCAGGGTGTATTTTGGCACTGCTTGGCAGATCCTCGCTGGGATCACATGGCATTCCTTGCCTTTGGAGTTTGTTGGGAAGGTTTATTTCAATTCCCAAAGTTAAAAATAGTCAACGTCATAGTTAAGAAGTCAGCGGGCACTTAGTGGCTCCTGCTCCAGACAACTTGTGCTTTTAATAATGAGAAATTTAGTAATTAGTGTTAGGTGTTGGACTAACTCTGCAGAGGTGGAGCCTTCAAGAGGAGTATCACCAAGTTTAGTAGGGAGTGTGCATGTGCAGATTTTGGAAGTCTTTCCCACCAGTGGCTGTTTGTCCCTGGGGTGCCCAAACTGGAAGGCAGAGGTGTTTTAGTCCCTGAACTCTGAGCTGAGTGTCTGGTGATGGTGGCCCTGTACAGCCTTTGGTTACCCTTTGGTGTGTCAGGTTTGTGTCTTCACAGTGGAGTTTGGCAGGTTTTGGGGTACAAATCGATTTTCTCTGTGGTGTTTAACTGCCCAAAGATGCCTTAAATGTGTTGTTTCCATAGTTCTCCCATAAGTTGGTGTGGGACCTGGAGAGAAGTGTCCCAGGCAGGCAGTGTCAGTTGAAAGGGAGACTCTCCATTGGGAGAAGCAGCCCAGCCATGAGCAAAGAATTCAAATACCTGAGTTATCCAGGCCCACTCAGTTCTCTCTCCCAAGTGATGCAGCAATCTGGCTGAAGATGGGATTTCACATTCCTGCTGGTGACTGCAGCTCTCACACTCCCCAGGTTGGCCCTGCAGCAGCAGTGGCAATGCAGGAGCCTGGAAAGGGGCTTTCCATGGGCATCCCTGCTGTGGGAAATGCCAGCACAGCAGCCCTGCAGCTCTGGTTGGTTTTGCAACTGGAAGAGCAGAGTTTCAGGGGAAACCTCCACTGGAGTCTTTGACCTGTAGCAACAAGGAAATGTGGTTTCCAAAGCCCTTGTGTACACAGTGGTGATGGAGGTGACTGGATCCTGGCTGAGGCTCTCCTGGGTTGGAGTAGCCCAAGCAGCTCTGATCCCTGGCTCTGGGCTGGCTCAGAGCTCCACCAGCAGCCTGTTGGTGTCCTGGAGTGTTGGTGATGGCTGGAGGCAGGGACTGCTTCATACAGTCCTGGAACGGTTTGGGTGGGAAGGGACCTCAAAAAGCCCCTCCAGTGCCACCCCTGCCAGGGCAGGGACACCTCCCACTGTCCCAGGCTGCTCCAGCCCCAGTGTCCAGCCTGGCCTTGGGCACTGCCAGGGATCCAGGGGCAGCCACAGCTGCTCTGGGCACCCTGTGCCAGGGCCTGCCCACCCTGCCAGGGAACAATTCCTTCCCAAAATCCCACCCAGCCCTGCCCTCTGGCACTGGGAAGCCATTCCCTGTGTCCTGTCCCTCCAGGCCTTGTCCGAGTCCCTCTGAGCTCTTCTGTGGGTTCCCTTCAGGCACTGGAAGGCTCAGTCTTTGGAAGGAAAAGAAGGATCCCATTGAATATTGGAACTGGCCTCTGTCTAAGGTGGATGTGTGGGGAAAAGGTTTTAATTCTCTAAAACCAAGGCCTGTTTGCATTTGGAAGGGAGGTCACACTAACAAAGCATTTCTGCTTCACGTTAGTAACCTCTGTTCCCTTCACTTGTCATCGTTGCACTTTGGTTAATCCTGGTCCTCAGTGGCTGCTGGGGTATAACTTACTGTCCCTGTAACTCTCACTTTGACTTTGAGTCACTTCAATCTAATATTTCCTGCTAAAGCAGCAGTTAAGCTTCTGGGTGTGCTGAGGTGCCAGCTTGAGTGATTTCATTGCCCCTTCTCAGGCACTATAAATATTCCAGATGGCATTTCTGCAAGAAATCCCAGAGTCATCATAACCTCCCTGGAGAGGGCAGGGCCTCCAGCACTGCCCTGCTCTTTGCAGGTACAAAATAGTAAGTCTTGGAAGGCTTAGCCCATCACATTTTTAATTGTAACCTTCCTTCAGCGATTTTCCAGTGCAGAAGTAATTTTTGTGGTGTTTGGATTTGAGAATTGTGGTGACTTCTTGGTTGTGCTTTAGGATACTCCTGGCTGGGTCAGTGGGTGGGTGCAGCTGCCCCTCTGGCAGTGCTGGTGCTCCTCAGTGCTCCTCCTTGTTTCAGTGCTCTCCCTGCTGCCTTCCTGCTCCCAGCAGATTGTCTTTATCTTGAAAGTTAGAAATGCTAGGGTAAGTCACTCCCAGTCTGTGTATCCTTGAGATCTTCTTCCTAATATCTTTTTATTGCCACTCAGTGTGTCAGGTTGGTGGTGGTTTGAAGTGAGCTGTGGAAAAAGGAGCTGTGCTCACTTTGTGGGAGCTCCCTGGGGTCCAGCCTGTGGTACCTGGGAGCAGGGAGGGAGTCAGGCTCTTCTGGCCAGGATGGCTGCTGAAAAATTTGAATGCCAGAACTGAGCCTAAGCATGTAATCACTGTTGTCTGAGTAAGTCCAATGCAAATGAAGATGAGTCACAAAAAATGTTTTCCCCTGAAATCTCTAGTAACAGCTCAGGAGAACAAAGGGTGTGTAAGCATTGGGAGGTTCCCCCCCAGTGCTCCTGATGGAGGCAAAACTTCCCTGGGTCTTAACCCCTTCTGGAGGTGCAGCTGTGTTCTGTATTCCTGGGCTTTACTCACCTGGCTGCGAGTCTACAAGTCCAGAAATAAAAAACCAGTGATTTTCGATGTTTGTTTTGTTTTGAACACAACCAAAGCTGTGCTAGGAGCGTGCAAAACTGTTACTTTAAATGTGAAAGTATAGGAAAACTACTTTGCTGAAATGATTATTTTTTAATTACTTCTTTTGCCTTTATTAGAAATGGGTTTGAGTTGGAACCACTTGCTTTGAAATCACTTCACATTTAAGCAGTGAAGTTTTTAAAAATTAGTCCTCAGGAGTCCTCACCTAATAAATCCAGGTTGGTTTGTTTATCCTGGGAGGATTTGTTCACTCAGGATTGTGATGTATTAATGTCAGAAGGAAAGATCCCCAGGTAGAGAATGGGGAAAAACTTGGCAGATTTGGGGAAGCAAAGGATGGTTTGAATGGTGAAGATGCAATGTAGTTGGAAAAACCAGTAGTTTCAGGGTTCCAATAAAAAGAGGTTACTGCAACAGTTGGAAGTACTGGCTTGCCCATTCCCAGAAGTTATGGATGTCCCATCCCTGGAAGTGTTCATGGTTGGACAGGACTTGGAGCAGTGTGGTGTAGTGGGAGATCTCTGTGCCCGTGGCAGGGGGTGAAATGGACTGAAAGCTTTAAGGTCCCTTCCAACCCAAACTGTTCCCTGATTATATCCCCTTTTTGTGCCTGCAGGAGCAGCTGTGAATTGTGTTCTGTTGTGCCCAGGCTGTGGGCTCAGTCTCTTCTGCCTCCTGGCCTGGAGCAGGCGAATTTAGCCAAGGAAAAACCCCAATAAACGCAGGCCCAGCAAAGCCCTCTGAGCCCAACTCCCGCTCAGGCATTTCCGTGACGCGAACCCATCGGGAGAGGCCAAAGTCACTTCCACTTGGAGGAGGCTGAGCTGCCAGGGGAATTCTGGAGGGGAAAAGATTGGTGTGTTCAGGATGAAGGCAGAAAATGGAAGTGGATCCGTAGGTGGCCGTTGGATGCAGTGCTCTGGCTGCAGGCTGGAGCTCGGGAACCCCTCGGCTCTGGGCTGTTGGAGCTTGCACAAGTATTGTTTGGCCTGGAGAGGGGTTGTCCTCTCCTCTGTCTGCTGGGACACGCAGGAGGAGGGTTACAGAGTGAGCTGGACTTGTGTGATACTGTACACAGAGGGTGCTTTGGTTTTGGTTTTGTTTTGTAGGGGTTTTTTGGGGCTTTGTGCATGAGCGTTTTGGATTTTTTTCTCGTCTGGGGCAGTGAATAACGAGCAGCAGTTTTGCACTCGCCTCACAGAGCTGATGAGAAACTGGGGATGGCTGTGGTGAGGAGCTGAGGAGCTGAGCTGGCTGGAAACTTCTTTGTGTAACGTGGCTGTTTTTTCAGCTGAGCTGGATCAGTTCCCTGATGGGGCTCCTTATATTGCCCTCCAAATCTGTGCTGGTGGAGTGATAGGGCAGCAGGGGACATGGAAACAGCAGAATAGGTGGTGTTTGTACTCAGAATTCCAGGATCCTTGAGGCTGGAAAAGCCCTCCCAGCCCATCCAGTCCCAGCTGTGCCTGATCCCCACCCTGTCCCCAGCCCAGAGCTCTGAGTGCCACCTCCAGCCCTTCCTGGGACACCTCCAGGGCTGGGCACTCCAAAGCTCCCTGGGCAGCCCCTGCCAAGGCCTGAGCACCCTTTCCATGGGCAAATTCCTGCTGCTGCCCACCCTGAGCCTGCCCTGGCCCAGCCTGAGGCCGTTCCCTCTCCTGCTGTCCCTGTGCCCTGGGAGCAGAGCCCGACCCCCCCTGAGCCCCCTCCTGTCAGGGACTTGTGCAGAGCCACCAGGTCCCCCCTGAGCCTCCTTTGCTCCAGGCTCAGCCCCTTTCCAGCTCCCTCAGCCTCTCCTGGGGCTCCAGCCCCTCCCCAGCTCCGTTCCCTGCCCTGGACACCTCCAGCCCCTCTGGGTCTCTGCTGTCAGGAGGGGCCCAGAGCTGCCCCAGCACTGGAGGAGCCCCAGCAGTGCCAGCACAGGGGACGGGCACTGCCCTGGGCCTGAGAGTTTCCCCATGAAAATTCACTCTCTGGTTGCAGTTCCAAGCTAACAAACTTCTTGGCAGCAGTTCCAGTGCCTGGCCTTCCCTCCTCCCTGCCCCAGTAGGAAACAAACCCTAAACTGGGCTGGCCCCTCTGCCGAGTCTGTGGGTGCCTGGGGCAGAGGCGGGCGGTGCAGGAGCGAACGCGGAGCTGCTCCCTGGGGCTCAGTCCTGTGCTGGCAGCGCTGCTGCTCCGCTGTCCTTGCACTGACACGCTGTTGATGTGCAGCTCAAACTCAGGGGCAGCTGCTCCCCAAATGTGCTGAGTGTGCCTGGGAGCAGCGCAGGCACAGGGGAAGGAGAGTGCCCAGGCTGGCTGCTCCAGTTAAACCAGTGCTGTTCCCAGGAGAGGACTGGGCTGCCACCTCAGCAGTGACAGGGACAAAGAGTTAGGAAGTCTCTGATATTTTCTAGAGTGATGTGTGTTCAGATTTGGAGCACAGGCCTGTAGTTTCTTGTGACAGGCTGTATGATCTGTGCTGTGTGTGAGTTTTCAGATGCCAAACAAAATGTCTGTTGCTGTTGGTAGAAACTTGTTCATGAACTGCTGAGCAGGAACACGGCCTTTGTTTTAAGTAGCCAATGATTAGTTTTTAGTGCCTTGTTGAGTGATAAACACAACTGGGAGGTGCAGAGAAGTGATTTCCTCTTGACTCCTTGGTTTATGTCTTTCAAAAGAAAATCTGTTTTGCTCAGGCAGAAGCAATTCTGCCCAGTGAGGGAGGTAAGGCCCTGGCACAGGGTGCCCAGAGAAGCTGTGGCTGCCCCTGGATCCCTGGCAGTGCCCAAGGCCAGGTTGGAAGGGGCTTGGAGCACCCTGGAATAGTGGAAGGTGTCCCTGCCCATGGCAGGGAGTGCAATGGGATGAGCTTTACAGTCCCTTCCCACCCAAACCACCCTGTGATTCAACAATTCTCTTTATCTTGAGAAAACACTTGATCTTTTCCACCTTTCAAGTCAATACTGGTATTTAATTAGGGGATCAATTGAGAGCCTGTTGATGAAAACCTCATCAAGGCACAGGAAGAATCAACCCTAACTTGAAGTGTTTCAGGCGGCTGTTGCTGCTTGTGGTCAAACCATGCTGCTGTGAGGGGTTTTGCCTTGGCTGGCCCCACTCCTGGCAGCCCTGGAGCAGGGTGTGGGCTCTCCCCGCCCTGGGTGCCCACAGCTCGCTCCCTGCTCCTCCCTGCAGCACGGAGAGCCAGCGTGTCCCTGCTTGTCAGTGAGCTGGAGAGCCTCGGGAAGGATGGTGGCTGGGAGAGGGCTGCTCTGCCAGGAAAACTCACCCCACCTGGGCTTGGGAAATGCCCAGACAGGACATGGGAGCAGAGCAGGTTGCAGGGATTCTCTGGCAGTGGCAGCCAGTGCCTGGTTTGCTCCGTGACTTTTTGATGGCGCAAAGTAGAGAAGGATTTCAGCCTCGGTTTGTGTAGCTCTTGCGAGGGGGAAAGGTACTTCAGAAAGGCTTTGGAAAAACCAGCTTGTCAAATTCCTGGTGCTGAGGGAATTCCCTGTCTGGCCCTGGAGAACAGGGAAGAGACCAGAGCTGCTGTTGCAAGTTGTNCAGGCCTGTAGTTTCTTGTGACAGGCTGTATGATCTGTGCTGTGTGTGAGTTTTCAGATGCCAAACAAAATGTCTGTTGCTGTTGGTAGAAACTTGTTCATGAACTGCTGAGCAGGAACACGGCCTTTGTTTTAAGTAGCCAATGATTAGTTTTTAGTGCCTTGTTGAGTGATAAACACAACTGGGAGGTGCAGAGAAGTGATTTCCTCTTGACTCCTTGGTTTATGTCTTTCAAAAGAAAATCTGTTTTGCTCAGGCAGAAGCAATTCTGCCCAGTGAGGGAGGTAAGGCCCTGGCACAGGGTGCCCAGAGAAGCTGTGGCTGCCCCTGGATCCCTGGCAGTGCCCAAGGCCAGGTTGGAAGGGGCTTGGAGCACCCTGGAATAGTGGAAGGTGTCCCTGCCCATGGCAGGGAGTGCAATGGGATGAGCTTTACAGTCCCTTCCCACCCAAACCACCCTGTGATTCAACAATTCTCTTTATCTTGAGAAAACACTTGATCTTTTCCACCTTTCAAGTCAATACTGGTATTTAATTAGGGGATCAATTGAGAGCCTGTTGATGAAAACCTCATCAAGGCACAGGAAGAATCAACCCTAACTTGAAGTGTTTCAGGCGGCTGTTGCTGCTTGTGGTCAAACCATGCTGCTGTGAGGGGTTTTGCCTTGGCTGGCCCCACTCCTGGCAGCCCTGGAGCAGGGTGTGGGCTCTCCCCGCCCTGGGTGCCCACAGCTCGCTCCCTGCTCCTCCCTGCAGCACGGAGAGCCAGCGTGTCCCTGCTTGTCAGTGAGCTGGAGAGCCTCGGGAAGGATGGTGGCTGGGAGAGGGCTGCTCTGCCAGGAAAACTCACCCCACCTGGGCTTGGGAAATGCCCAGACAGGACATGGGAGCAGAGCAGGTTGCAGGGATTCTCTGGCAGTGGCAGCCAGTGCCTGGTTTGCTCCGTGACTTTTTGATGGCGCAAAGTAGAGAAGGATTTCAGCCTCGGTTTGTGTAGCTCTTGCGAGGGGGAAAGGTACTTCAGAAAGGCTTTGGAAAAACCAGCTTGTCAAATTCCTGGTGCTGAGGGAATTCCCTGTCTGGCCCTGGAGAACAGGGAAGAGACCAGAGCTGCTGTTGCAAGTTGTCTTGAACGTCTGGTGTTTCGGTGCAGCTCAGCTGTGTGGGTTTTCCTTTCTGTGTGGGCTTGACTACAAGTCTTGTGTGGGTTTAACTAAAGTCTCTGCGTGTTTTGGTTCTGTTCTGTAGCTGAAACAACTCCAGGCTTTCTTTCCCACTGGGACTGTGACTGTTCTATGCTGTGTAACCTGGAGAAATACTCGTTTGTCTCTTGCATTTCCAAAATCTGACTTAATGCTCCTGGAGAGAGGCCTGCTTGCTTGAGAGCCCATGGGTATGGAATTCCTGCAGTGATATCCATTCCTGTACAGCTTTTTCCTTGAGGGTGCTTCTCAAACTGGTGTGCTTTCATGTTTGGATCCACTGAAGCTGCTGTTGGACTGGGGGGGCTGCTGGAAATGCGCTCTTCCCAAACCGTGGCTGCTGCTCTGTGTGCTGGGAGTTCCTTTGGTGCTGGAGGGGCTGGGGTCAGCATCATGCTCGGGGAGGCTGTCCTGGCCCAAGAGCTGAGCTTCAGAACCCTTAAAAGCAGTGGTTCCAAAGCTGAGTGGTGCTCTGGTACGTTCAGGTGTCCCCTCAGGGTGTCCAGGTGGGTGACTGACCTGGGCTGGGTCAGGGTACAGTTCCACCCTCTGGATTTATGGGAGGTTCAGGAGAGCTATTTCCTGAAACCCAAATAAATTATTCTGCCCCTGAAATGCTTGTGTTTTAAGTGGGTCTCACCAGCATTGTAATCTCCTACAGTAAAGCTGGTTTTACATTTCCCTCAGGTGCTCAGTGATTGACTTTGGGCACGTGGATGTGGAACTCACCTATTGGTGTCTGACATATTCATGTGCCAGGTGTCATCTCCTGCCCTTCTGCCCGTGGCCATGGTGCCTGTTCTTCCTCAGCACCAAATCCCCCTGGCAGGTGACTCCCCTGGGGGCATTACTTGGATTGCACTTTCACTACTGCAGATCTATAATAAATGTCTGAATGAGGTCATTAGAATGCTGGTAGCAGTACCTGGAAGTTTCCAGTTCCTCAGGTGGCAGCACTGATTTCACACCTTCCAGGGCTTGCTGCAGGCTGTGTCTCATCCATCTTCTCCTCTTCCTTCTCCAAGTGGGATTGCTGAGGCATAACGAGCTCGTTGGAAGCCGAGCTGTCACCTCCATCTGTGTGCCTCTGTCACTTGAGAGCGAGCTCAGATGTGGAGCCTCAGCACAGCTGTCTAATTGCTGCTTAAAGGAGTTTCTCCACTGCTCCTGGTTCCTTGAACTTGCTGGAAGTGCTTTCATCTCCACAGAACTTTTTGATCTTCCTAGCAGACGACAAAGTTACTTAGTTATTTTAGCTGCACAAATCTCTGGTGAAAGCAAAGGTAACTCCTGTCTGGTTCTTTGGGATTTGTGCTTCCTGCTGGTCTGTCTTGGACACCATGGACCAGGAATGTGAGTTCTGTGGGAATCTGCTGCATCTCATTCCTGTTTCAGTGAGCAGAAATGCTGTAGGTTCCACCAAAATGGCTGCAGCAGCATTAGACTGGCAGTGTCTGCTCAGCTGAGGTGGCCAAGTGCCTCAGGGATGTGTCCCCAGCCTCAGGGATGTGTCCCAGCGTGCTTGAGGTCCTAACCCAGCCAGAGAGCAGGAGATGGAGCTGCTCATGGAATGGCAGAATGGATTGGGTTGGAAGGAACATTTAAGCTCATCTCATTCCACCCCTGCCATGGGCATGGACACCTCCCACTGTCCAGTGCCCAGCCCAGCCATGGGCTGTCAGAGAGCAGCCCCAGGAGTTAGAGGGAGAGAGCTGAGGCTGCAGCAGAGCCGTGCTGAGAGCTGGAGCCCCAGGGTGCCAAACCACAGCGCTGACAGACACCAGACCTCACAGCGCAGTGGCTCTGGCAGCAGCTGGGTGACAGCACTGCCCTTGCTCAGAGCAGGACATGTCACAGCACCTCTGTCACCTGCTCCTTCTGCCTCGCGCCCACCTGCAGGGTGAGAAGCCCTTTCTGAGCTGGTGGCCACTGTCAGATGCTCTGATGATCATAAGGACTCATCCAGCAGGAGTCCCCTGGGCTGCAGGGCTTTTGATGGGATCCAGAGCAGCTCTGGGAAATGGGATCCCCACCTCAGGTCCTGTCCCAGCGCCGAGGACCAACAGCAAGACTGAGGCAGCCTGTGGAGCACTGACTTTGTGCTTCTGTCCCCTCACAGCAGGGCTGTGTTAATTTGGGTTGTCTGGGGTGTCTCTTTGCCCCGAGGACAGCAGTGCCAGCACCTCTCTGCATTTCTGTTCCACTCACACACCCCCTGCAGCACAACTTTTTCCCAACACCCAGATCAAGTTTTCCCTGTTATGGTCAATGCCAATCTCCCTTTGTCCTCAGCAACACCAGTGGGGACACCCAGCCCCCAGTGCCTGAAGGGGCTCCAGGAGAGCTGGAGAGGGACTGGGGACAAGGCCTGGAGGGACAGGACACAGGGAATGGCTTCCCAGTGCCAGAGAGCAGGGCTGGATGGGATTTTGGGGAGGAATTGTTCCCTGGCAGGGTGGGCAGGCCCTGGCACAGGGTGCCCAGAGCAGCTGTGGCTGTCCCTGGATCCCTGGCAGTGCCCAAGGCCAGGCTGGACACTGGGCTGGAGCCCCCTGGGCCAGTGGGAGGTGTCCCTGCCATGGCAGGGAGTGGGACTGAATAAGCTTTAATGTCCCTTCCACCTCAAACCAGTCTGGCACAGTACAGCAAACTAAAAAATCCAAACAAGCCTCACAGCCTCCAGTGCTGCCTCAGGAGAAGCCTCAGGTGTTTTGGGGTAGCAAGAAATTTTGATTCTAGGTGTGTCATGTGACATTCTTCCAGTTTTTTCCACACTTTCAAAGGCACATTATTCCTGTTTCTCAGGCTTTTTCTGTCAGTTCAGTTTGACTGTTGCAGTACCAATAACAACTCAAAAAAGGTGATAAAACTTCCTGATAAATGTGATGCTTCGGGGCAGTATAAGAATGGGCCTTTATTTAAGGTTTCTCCCTGCTGATGAACTTGAGAGCTCTGCCATTCATCTTCTCTCTTGCTGGAGAACTTAGAGCTTGGGTGGAAACTTCTGGTGTTGCAGTAGCTGACCTCCTCCGAGAGCTGGGAGCTGCAGGAGCCTCATGGTCACGCTGTGCCATTCCCTCGGTGTGTAGGAATTGCCTTACAGGCTCCTGGAGCTTTGGTAAACCAAAGATCAGAACCTGCTGCCATGCTGAGGGGTGAAGACTTGAAAGGCTTTTCTGAGGTGAAAGTTCTGCTCAGTAACTGGGAGCAGCCCCAGTGATGTGGCAGCTGTTGATTAACAGCTCCAGTATTGAGTATTGGAGCCCCAGAGGGACCATCCTGCAGGAACACTGGGCACAGCTCAGTTCTGGGGGAACAGGTGTGTCCTAAATCAGCCATTCCCCGCTGGAAATGTCACCCAGCAAGGGCTGGCTCACCGAGTGTCCCCAGCCTTTGTGAGCAGCAGTGATGCTGAGGTCACGTGTGGGTGGCAGTGCTGGTGCCTCACTGCTGGCAGCGTGTGCCTGGTGCCAGCAGTGACAGAACCCTGCTCTGGGCAGCTTGGCTTGGCACACTCAGAAATAATGGTCTTGTTTTGTGCTTGGAAGAGCAGCAACAGGTTTTCCAGCAGTAAATTGTCTCCTTTTGGAGTGACCTGGTCCAGGGAGCAAGGTTGGCTTTGAGATCCTTCCCAAGCCAGACCATTCTGGGATTCAGTGATTCCATGGCAGGGAACTGAGTGGCTGAATCCTCTGATGACCTCCCCAGCACAGCACCTCCTCTTTGGTAAAGCTGGTGCTTTTCTGAATGAATTCACTTCCCTTCATTTCTGTGTTATCTGTCTTGTCCATCTGCTGAGTATAAATTAGCCAGGATAAGTGTTAGCTTGAATTTTATTTTTATGTAATTTGAGGGCAAAATTACCATTGCAGCAAGTAGTGACAAATTCTGTGTTTCATAAATAGCAGTTTATGTGAAAGCAGATTCATGTACTGTATTTATTTTCTCGCTAACAAATACAGTTTAAGTAGGTGAGACATGCATGAAAACTGATTTAATTGGCTGTAATTGAACTTGAACATATTTAATTCATGTCCTTGGTGGTTTAGAGTAGAATTCCAATTGCAGACTGGGCTGTCTGGAGTCCAGACTCTTCCCTGCTGTAATTTTGGGTGTGGGGTCTGATGGGCTCCTGACAGTGGGATTCATGAGGAGATGCAGCTGCTTCCTGTGATGCCCTTCCTAAAAATAGGGGCTGGCAAAGGTGCCTGGACCAGAGTTAATTGAGTATATTGGAAAATGAAAGATGAAATGGCAGGGAATTAAATCAGCCCTCAAACCTGGAATTAACTGACACTGAGCAGAGGTTACTGTTGCATGGGAATAGCTCTGAAGGAAGTTCTGTTTCTTGCTAGAGCTTAATTTCCTTTTTTCCCCCCTTAGTACCTTATGAATAAAAACCTTATTGTCTCTCTTGTCTCTTGGTATGCATAAAACATCACTAAAATAGTTCCTTTGTTCATTTTCTTTTGTTTTGTTTGTGGGAGCCTTGTGTAAGGTTTAGCTGCTGGAATAACAAAATGCTCAAATTTATTTTTTCTGGAAGAAATAACTGCTTGTGTTGAAGCTGTGGTCTCGGGGACCTTAGTGACAGTGTAGGTGGTGTCAGCAGGAACCTGGAGCCCTCTTTCTGCACAGAGCTTGTTTTTAACATGTAGATTTGAGCTGTCCTTTCATGGGACTTCTGAAACTCCTTCCCTGCAGGGAGTGGGGGAAGTCAGACCTCCCTGGACAGAAGTTGCACTGGTGTTTGTAAGCTGAGGGCAGCTGGGGGGAGAGGAGGACGAGGTTCTCTGGGTGCTTCTGGCCTCAGAAATGGCCCCTGTCCCACCTGTGAGCAGCTACTGCCCCACAGTGATGGTGCCCACAGGTACAGCCCAGGGGTACCAGGCTCTGCTCAGTGGTGCCAGTGGCCAGGAACTGGCACACAGGGAGCTCCTCCTCCACCTCGGGAAGAACTGGCCCTGCAGGGTCACAGGGCCCTGGAACAGCTGCCCAGGGAGGGTGTGGAGCCTCCCTCTCTGGAGATGTTTCAAAGCCACCTGCTCCAGGTGAGCCTGGTTGGACTGGAGGATCTGCAGAGGTCCCTGGAATTCTCTCTGACCTCCATTGTCTGGGGTCCCAGTGCTCATCTGCGTGGCTGGGGTGCCAGACAGGCTCCCTGCTCCCAGAGCCTGTGGCAGCTGTGCCTTGAACACATCTGCTGAGTGGCTGCTGAAGTTACACAGGCTGGATTCTGAGCTGTTGCAAGTGGCTGTCCCTCCATGTCCACATCACAGCTCCATTTTGTGGGAAATGCTCCTCGCCCTGCTTATCTCCTGAACTTTGCCCAGGCACTGATATGGAGAATGCTGGTCAGGAATCGAACCACCAGATCAAAACTGTGCCACAAAACCTCGGCCCGCTGGCCGAGGCTCTGCTCCTGGGGACTGCCCTGGCCCCAGGTGACTGCTGTGGGACGTGGCTGTGGGCCCTGCTCAGCCTTCCCTGGGTGTTCCCAGCACAGCTGCAGCAGCCAGAGCTGCCCAGGTGCCCTGTGTTTGCCAGAGTGGGAGAGCCACGTTGTCCCTTGGTGCTGCCTCAGCCTCTGCCCCAGCTGAAATCGCCACGGGTGGTTTGTTAATCCCCCAAATTACCACTGGAAGGGGCTGCCTGAGGAAATGGTGGAGTGTCCATCCCCTGAGGTGTCCAAGGCAGGCCTGGAGGTGGCACTCAGTGCTTTGGGCTGGGGACAAGGTGGGGATTGGGCCCAGCTGGAGAGCTTTTCCAGCCCAAAGGATTCTGTGGTGACTGAGTTTCTCAGGTGTGGCTGTGTGCCCCTTCCTGTGAACCTGGAGGAGGACGCGGTGCCTCTCAAGGAAGGGGAGGCAGAGACAGGTTGGTTTGAGCTGTTGGGAATTTAACTTCAGTCCCTTGAGTCTCCTTTTCCTCCAGCCCCCTGGCAGCCACCTCTAAATTATGGCTTTAAGTGCACACACCTTAGTTCCTCCCTTGGAGGAGCTGTCACCTTCACCTTACAGAAAAGTTGAAATTCATTTGCACAGATTAGTACAAAATTCCTGACTGGCAGTTTGTGTCCAAGTCAGTGTTTAAATACCTGCAGCAGATGGAATGAGGGACCTGGAACTAAAGGTCGGTGTGGAGCTCTTGGGAAGGCCCTGGGTGTTACTGTTGAACAAGGAGGAGACATTTGGAAATCCCTCCCAGGCAGGTCCATGGGCTGGGACCTCAGCTCTGTCTGCTGCATGGTACCAGGGCCTTTCCTACCTCCTGCTTATTTGGATTTTAACTCCAGCTGTGGGGTTGAGCAGCATTTCCATTGTAATCCATGTCTCAGACATGAACAGTGCTGCTTGAGGAGCAGCAGCTTCAGGGAATTCCTGATGTATTGATACCCTGCTTCCTTACAGCCCTGTGGCTTCCCAGGCCTCAGTGTGTGGATAGAATCTGTATTTCTTAGAAGAAAAGTGTCACATTCAGCTGCAAGTATCCAATGTGTCATAGCAAGGTGATGGACTTCTCCCCATTGGAGGGAATAAGGTGGAACAAAGGAGACCTCAAGGTTTGTTCCTGGAAGTGATTAATGTTTTAATGTAGGTGATGAGCAGTGCAGAGGTGGAAGGTCCCCAGTGCCATGGAGGAGCCTGCTCTGTGAGGAACATGCAGCTCCCACCACCTCTGTCTCCTTGGTCACTTCATATTTTTAATATCTTTTTTTCATATTGCTGCCAAATGCTCTTAAAGAATTCTTGGCAGCAGTGTTGCCTTTTGTAGTGACTTACCTCGGGTGTTAATTTGTGATTTTTAATACAAATCTCAGAAATGGTCGTGGAGAAGGTTTCAGGGGAGACTTGCAGTCAGACAGTTTTGGTGCCCTGTATTTGCTGTGCATCCCTGGAAGGGCCAATGGCAGAGGCCTCACCTGCTCGAAGGAGTTTCCAGTTAGGAAGGTCTCCTCCACTCCTGCAGTTCCTGCAGTTGGGAGTGCTGTTCACCTCTGGATTGTTGGTGCTGCAAGGGCAATAGGAGAGAGGTTTGGGAAGCTCTGGTGGTGGGAGGATCCTCAAATTCTTCCAGCAGTGGAGATGTGGATGAATTCCCAGCCCATGGCCTTTCCCAGACACCAGGTCAGGCTGGATAACAACAGCCTCCCATTGTCTGGGGGGGATTAAGCCTGGGATTTGGGGGGAGAGAAGCCAGGGTACTGGATTTGTCACCAAAATGAATATTCAGCGAGTCCCCGTGGGCTGGTCAGGGCTGTTTGCATCAATCAGATCTCCCTGTACCCTGGTGGGGATGTGTGACAGCCACTGAGGCACACAAGTACATCCAGGAGGGGAATGTAGGTCACCCTCAGGAGCTGCTGTCTCGCAGGACTGTCATCTGCTTCGTTAAGAATAGATTAATTGGGAGGGCACGATCTGGCACCGGTGCTGCTGCTCCTGTCCCGTGTCCTGCTGACATCACCGGCCCTGGAATTGCTCTGGGTTGGTCTGGGATCGGGGAGACTCGGCCTGGAAGGGCAGCTTTATAAGGAACTGGGAAATGGGGGCTCAGGACAGAGCCAGGGGTCACTAAGAGGGGCTGCTAGAGCCTGGGCAGCCTCTTGGAAAGGAGGTTTTAGAATTTCTAATTTAGCAAATTCTGAGTTAAAAGCTGAAGTGCTTCGTTTGGATTTTGGGAATCTACTGCATTCCTAAAAATAGGTGCTGGAGTTAAAGAAGTTTTTTTTTAAGATACACATGCTCATGCTAGCAAATGTCACTGGATAAGAGTGTTTAACTTACCTTTGCAGAGAGAGATCTGCTCATAATCCCTGCTCTGTGTACCTGCTCTACAAAATACCAATTTTCAGGATACTGCAGGCCCCGTGGATCCCCAGCAGCTGGATACAGCTGTTCCCATGGGAGTTTCTGTGCTGTTACTATGAATGCTACCTAGAAAAGCACTTCTGTGCAGCTGGGATGGATGGATGGATGGATGGATGGATGGATGGATGGATGGATGGATGGATGGATGGATGGATGGATGGATGGATGGATGGATGGATGGATGGATGGATGGATGGATGGATGGATGGATGGATGGATGGATGGATGGATGGATGGATGGAGGCTGCTGGCCTCGGGATAAAGCAGGGAATGTTTACCCAGGTGATAGTTCAGGGGGAAAAGCAAAGGGTGCAAGGGGTGCTTTGGTGAGTGGGTAATGAGAGAGCTTTGGGGAAGGAGAGGCCTCTGGGTGATGGACCAAGGATGGGAGCGTTGGATGTGTGGGAAAAAGCTGTTCACACTGATCACCAGTTGTGGCTGGTGGAATTAAAGTCATTAAATCACTTGACTCTGTTCCCATGGTCCTGCCAAGCCCAGCTTGAGCCAAACCAGGCTCACAGGCAGGACCTTCACCTTCAGGGGGGTTTCTCTTAGCCAGCTGTGGAGCTTTCTTAGGCCGCTGGAATGGTTGGCCTTGGTGATCTTAGAGGTCTTTTCCAGCACGGACCATTCCAAGATTCTGCTCTGTAACTGAGCTAAGTGCCCATTTCCTGAGGTTTCAGCTGAGGTGTGTGTTACTGTGCTTCATGTGAGGTATGTGTTCACTTTATTCAGGTGCAGCTTCAGGTGCTCTCTCAGTGCTGAGCTGTCATGACTTGAAACCTTGCAGAGCAGGGCGAGTGAGTTCCTGCTGCAGCTCTGGTTTGCACACTCTGCTCTGGGAAAAACTTCCTGCAGAGAAGGTGAGACACTGGAATTCGCTGAATTTCTGCTTTGCTAACACAGAAATCCCTGGTTTACTCATACCTTGAGTTCTTTGTTACACTCCTGGTGGCGAGATGTCAAAATGATGGAGCTGAAGGTGGACAGGGGGAGAGCAAAGACAGCCAGGAGGCCATTCCAGTGTCACTGTGATGACTGAGACTCTCTGGCTTGTTCCCAGGGCTGCTCCTGCTTCTCCCCATAGCTGTGGGAGCCCGGGGTCTCTGGGAGTCCTGCCCTGCCTCTGTTCATTTCCTGGGGCCCCTCTGCTCCCTCTGCTCTGTGTCTCAACAAGTCAGGCAGGTCCTGCCTGTCCTGCCCTTGGAGTCCTGAGTCACTGCAGCTTGGGAGGCTGTCAGGGACCTCCCGTGGCCGTTTGTGCCACGCTCTGGAGTCCTTTGGGGCAGCCTTCCCTCTGGGTCTGAGCAGTGTGGGAGCAGTGTGGGAGCAGCCTGCAGTTGAGAGGGCTGGAGCGTGCAGCGGATCCGCCGAGCGTGGCAGGGCCCTGCATTATTTATAACCTGGGCTGCAGCTCTTTGTGGGGCTGCTCTTAGGCCAGCAGCAGCACTTGGCTGCTCTGATCCAGGTGTTCAGGGGGCAGAGATTCCTGTTTGATCCTCTGCTCCCCGTGCCTGGCTGGGTCATACGGGAAGGTAGTGCCAGGACAAGGGGGAGTGGCTTCCCAGGGGCAGGGGACAGGGATATTGGGAAGGAATCCAAATAGTCCCCTTGAAAAGACCCTAGTACAGGTTTCCCAGAGAAGCTGTGGCTGCCCCTGGATCCCTGGAGGTGCCCAGGACCAGGCTGGATGGCACTTGGAGCACCCTGGGATAGTGGAAGGTGTCCCTGCCCACAGCACAGAGTGGGATAAGATAAGCTTTTATGTCCCTTCCCATCCAAACTGTTCTGGGATTCGATAAATGCTGTTTTTCCTGTTTCCTCAAGGAGTTCATTGCCCCATGTGAGCATAGGAAGGATCCATGCAGGAATGGGTGCTCTCCCAGGGAGGTGTGTGCTGGGATGTCTGTGGTCGCACACACCAGCAGGTGAGCTGCATGGTCAGGAGCTCTCCCCTGAAGGAGGAGGAGCAGCTGCTGGATTTACTGAGTTACTCTGCTGTTTACTCAGGGGATTAGGTGTGTTTGAGCTGTGAGAGCAGGGTGTGTGCAGGGCTGTGGAGTTTGGGCATCCCCCTGCAAAGGCACGAACAGAATCAGTGCTGCCTGCTGGGTTTAAACCAGGAGCACCGAGTGTTTGCATCTTGTCAGACCCCAGAGCATCCACAGCTTCTTGTTTTGATTCCATCACTGTTTGTTTCTTGCTGATCAGGCTGCCTTTCCCTCTTCCCACTGTCCTTTCCATGTACCTGACCATGGTCAGGGCTGAACACAAGGAGGACTTGAAATGCAGTGCAGTCCCTCCCTCCCAATAAATAAATGTTTTATTAGGAGGAGTAGCCGTGGTCTGAAGTGTTTATTCCTTACCTGGATGTGGGAGTTCCTGGTACTGTTTAAAAGGAGCCAGGTGGTCCCAAGCGTTCAGGTTTCCTCTGATAATTTCACTGTCGGGGAGTGAGTTTTGAGACTTTGCTTAGTGACCCCTCGTGCTGTTTTATTGACACGTTCTCCTGAGAAAGAAGAATTCCCTGAGGGTCAGAGATCCTTCTGTTAGAGAAGTTGTTGGGCCTGAGGAGGACAGTGTGGGCTCAGCTCCCTTTGGAGCCCCATTCCTGTGGTTCCCCCCTTCTCCAGTGGGGTGCTGTGCTGGCTGCCAGAGGTGGCAAAGCTGGATTGCAGGAGGAATTGCCATGAGTGCCAGGGCTTGTCCCAGCCAGCCTAAAGCTTCCCACTCCCTCCCACATCAGCTGAGTTTGGCTCCCTGATAGAACTCGGGCTTTCACTCAAGCCTTTGCCGAAGGATGGAGCCGGGAATAGCTTCAGTTTCCTTTTCCTAAAGAGCCTTATCAGAGAGCTGTGATTCTTACCAGTGGCACTTGGTGGTGGAGGCCTGTTCCTCTCTCACCTCCCATGGGCAAGGGAAAGGAGACACCCCGAGGAGCCGAGAGGGGCTGCAGGAGTCGAAGTAGGCAGAGTAACCACGGAGTGGATCCTGGATTGGTTTGTGTTGGAAGGGACCTGAAAGCTCAGCTCCGTGCCGTGGACACCTCCCACTATCCCAGGCTGCTCCAAGCCCTGTCCAGCCTGGCCTGGAGCACCTCCCTGCACCCAGCCAGCTCTGGCAAGTGCTTTAGCAGCCACAGGAAAGTACAAACCTTGTGTTCACTGCCTCACTTTTTGGAAATTCCTGCGCTGAGAGAACAAAGTGCCCGGGCAGGCAGAAGGAAGCTGCTGCTGTCTGCACTGAATGAGCAGCTCTCCCATTCCCAAAGTGGGAAGGAAGGAGGCCTCAGGACTCACAGCAGGCCCAGGAGCACAGGCTGTGCCATACCTGCCGTCCACGTGGAGCTGGGATCCTCCAGGTGTGCTTACAGCTTACACAGGGCCCAGGAAACAGCCCCTAAATGCCTTTATTTAAATAACAAAAGTGCCCTGAAAGAGAACTGACAACAGCAGCAATAATTCAACCTGGGAGCTTTTAAAATTGCCAGATTAACTTGGGGGTGGAGAGCTTTGTCTGGTCTGTGTAAACAGAGCAGTTTCCTCCTGAGGTCCCCTGAGTCTCCAGAGAGATGAATGAACCCTAGTGCAGAATCCCTGAATCCCTGGGTTTGGAAAAGACCCCCAGGAGTGCGAGCTGTGCCTGATGCCCAGCCCAGAGCTCTGAGTGCCACCTCCAGCCCTTCCTGGGAAACCTCCAGGGCTGGGCACTCCAAAGCTCCCTGGGCAGCCCCTGCCAAGGCCTGAGCACCCTTTCCAGGGGGAAATTCCTCCTTGGTCCTCCAAGCCCTCCCAGTAACAAACTTTCCAAAAATATCAAGCCCAGGACTCTCAACTCTTTCAAGAACAATGCAGATATTGCAAAGAAGCTTTAATGCTTCAGTGTCATTTATTGGAGCCGTTAACCTTGGCTATCAGTTAAGATAATTATTAATTATTTCGTAAGAAAGCTTCAGCAGTAAATCCACTTTCTCTTTCCGGGGAAAGCCCAGCACAAGCGCATCAGGCAAGAGCTGAGAGTTCTGCTTTTAATTAAGCTCTTAATGATCTCAGTTACTGCTTAAGTCTTTCAAAACATTTCTTCTGTGAGGGATTGAGACCTGCACAGGGTGGATGAGCACTGTTCCAAACCACACTCCACTGCTTTCCAGAGGTTTTCTAGGAACCATTTTCTCCCTTCTCACCCTTCAGCACAGAACAGGGTCTCAGAGTTGGTTTTTCCAGATGTTGCCCCCAGCACTGGGCGCTGGGATTTTGCTGGGACAACGATTTCACTTGATGTGAGAGGTTTTGGGAGCACAAGCTCAGACAGGAGAGTTTATTTTGGAGAGGCAGCAAACTCCCAGGCCAGGGGCTGTTTGTGCCTGGGACATTGGCACTGCTGGATTCCAGCTCTGTGGATACCTGTGAAGAACACATGGATTACACAAACATACACACCTGGTAGGAAAACCCTTGACTCCTCATCTTGCTAAAAAATAAAACCCAAACAAAACCTGAACTCTGTTTTGGTGGTACAGTCATTTATAACTGACAGATTTACAGACTAGAAAACCCAACAATAATCTCCATCCTCATTCCTGGAAGTGTCCAAGGCCAGGTTGGATGGGGCTTGGAGCAGCCTGGGGTAGTGCAAGGTGTCCCTGGACACCTTGGGGCGGGACTGGATGGGCTGTAAAGTCCCAGCTCAAACCACTCCATGATTTTATGGTCAGGTGGGAGTCCTGGAGAAGGTGCTGTGGCTGAGAGCCTCCCCTTCCTGGGGGTGACACAGCACCGGGAGGGGCACAGCCCTGCAGACACCTCCTGGTGCTCCTCAGGAGCTGGGAGTGTGCCCTGAGTTGTGCTGTGGGAGCTCAGGTGTTCAGAGCTGTTCTTTGAGTGCACACTTCAAAGTCCTGGCTGTTGTTGAGCCCGTGACACAAAGCTGGGCAGGTTGAACACACGAGGTTTGAATCTCGGTCACCGAGGCTGGAAAAGCACTCTCAGAGCATCCCCTGCACTGCCCCGAGTGCCACAGCCACAGGGCTGTTAAACCCCTCCAGGGATGGGCACTCCAGCCCTGCCCTGGGCAGCTGAGCCAGGGCTGGACAGCCCTTTCCAGGAGGGGATTGTTCCCAAAATCCACCCTGAGCCTGCTCTGGCCCAGCCTGAGGCCGTTCCCTCTCCTGCTGTCCCTGTGCCCTGGGAGCAGAGCCCGACCCCCCCTGAGCCCCCTCCTGGCAGGGACTTGTGCAGAGCCACCAGGTCCCCCCTGAGCCTCCTTTGCTCCAGGCTCAGCCCCTTCCCAGCTCCCTCAGCCTCTCCTGGGGCTCCAGCCCCTTCCCAGCTCCATTGCCCTGATGAACCTGAAGATGAATTTGTGCACGTTTGCTTTTCTCCCTCTCCCCGAGCTGAGCACACGTGGTGCTGGTGCAGTGTGTGCACAGCAATTATTAATGAATTACAGACAAATTGCAGTTGTTTCTCTGCTGCTCTTGGCCTGTGTTGGGTGGGATGTGCCTGCGGGATGGGATGCGATGGGATGCGATGGGATGCGATGGGATGCGATGGGCTGTGCCTGCGGAATGGGCTGTGCCTGCAGGGTGGGATGTGCCTTCGGGATGTGATGGGCTGTGCCTGTGGAATGGGCTGTGCCTGTGGAATGGGCTGTGCCTGTGGAATGGGCTGTGCCTGCGGGATGCCCATCATGCTCCAGCCTCCAGCAGTGCCCTCCTCCTGCCCTACATTCCGCTTCCTCCCGCCCAGCGTCCTCCCCGTGCTCAATGGGGGCTTTGTTTGGAAGGAATGCAAACAAAATTCGGGCTGTGTGAAAAGGGCCAGCTCATCATTTGTAGCTCTGCAGTGGACTGGAAAATAACTTTTCTCCCTCCCTCTCGTACTGGTGGCCTTGGGTCTGTCACTTGTCAAGAACGGTCACTTTGTGATTTAGTGGCAGAGGAGGGACCTTGGCAGGCCTCTGGCAGGGGCTTGGGAAGGTGTAAAGTGATATGGAGGTGATTATGGACTTAAACCTGTTCTGCTGATGCAGCTCCTGGCTCTTCTGAACATCTTAGAGCTGAGAGAGCTGGGAACACGAACCCCTTGAGCCAACAGTTCTGTGTCCACTGGGACATTCAGGGGTTAAACCTGCACAGGTACAAGGGGAGTTGTGGGCAGTATTCCCTGTGGATGTGGGATGGAGGGGCCTGATTCCAGTGTCCAGGCTGAGCTGGCAGCCCCTGGAGCTGCTCCTGGGCCGTGTTTGCCGTGGCTGGGCAGAGCAGACTCAGTGTCTGTGGAAGGGCAGTGTTGGCACTGCCCATGGGATCGACTGCTGGTGCTCCTCAAAGCCTTGGTACCCCCAGGCCAGGAACCCAGAAATCCAGAAACACTTCTGTCCTTTCTAAAGCTCAGCTCAGGTTTGTCACACCTGGGCCCATGGAATCATCAAATCCCAGACTGGTTTGGGTTGGAGGGACCTCAGAGCCCATCTCATTCCACCCCTGCCATGGCAGGGACACCTCCCACTGTCCCAGGCTGCTCCAGCCCCAGTGTCCAGCCTGGCCTTGGGCACTGCCAGGGATCCAGGGGCAGCCACAGCTGCTCTGGGCACCCTGTGCCAGGGCCTGCCCACCCTGCCAGGGAACAATTCCTTCCCAAAATCCCAGCCAGCCCTGCCCTCTGGCACTGGGAAGCCATTCCCTGTGTCCTGTCCCTCCAGGCCTTGTCCCCAGTCCCTCTCCAGCTCTCCTGGAGCCCCTTGAGGCCCTGCCAGGGGCTCTGAGCTCTCCCTGGAGCCTTCTCCTCTCCAGGTGAGCACCCCCAGCTCTCCCAGCCTGGCTCCAGAGCAGAGGGGCTCCAGCCCTGCAGCAGCTCCGGGGCCTCCTCTGGGCTCTCTGCAGCAGCTCCAGGTCCTTGTGCTGCTGGCCCAGGGCTGGGGCAGCTCTGCAGGTGGGCTCTCACCTGAGCTCAGGGGCAGGGTCCCCCTTTCCTGGTGCCCTCTTTGGGGGCTCAGCCCAGGGCATGGCAGGCTTTGGGCTCTCATGTCCAGCCTCTGACCCAGCCAACACCCCCAGGCTGCTCCAGGCAACACTGGGATTTGGAAGGAGATGCAGAAGTGAGCTGGGACCCGTGAGGATGTGCCTGTTGTTGTGCTGAAGGGTAGTGAGCATTTCCATATCTTAGTTGGAACATCAGGAATGTATAAGATTTTTGTAAGCCTGGCAGTATTCTTCCAGGTTTTCCTGTGAATTCCAGCTTGCCCTGCTGAAGGTGATAAATATCTTATCGACACTTAATGAGGGAGTAATTCCATGCTCATCTTTAATTCATGAGCTCTGTCATTATCCCCCTGTGATGGTGAGATGTCTGTTCTTCAGCCAGTGAGGTTTTATACCCCTTACCCTCTTCAGCTCTTTCCTGGACTGGATTTTCCTGGAATCCTCCCCATATCTGTGCCCTGTTTTCTGGGAAGCCTTTGTGTTTCTGCTGTTTGTTGTCAACAGCCTCGGACTGAACGGGCACCACAGGAGTCTCCTTTGCCCAGTCTGTTGGAACTCCTTTGGAGGTATTTCCAGGGAAATACATTGCTATTTATAGCAGCTTCTGTTCTGAAGGCTGAACTGGTATTATATTGGAATGGGAGCTGAGCATAATGTGGGATTAGAGATTTATTTTATCCCCAAATACTGGAGTTGGCTAAATCCCTCACAGTGCAGAGAAGAGTTAATTTCCTTGGCTGAGTTAATAATTTACTTTATCTTAGCACATAAAAAGTGGCTCTCAAACATCCTGCTGCAACTGGGCACAGCCCTGAAGTAACTGTCACCATATAAAACAATTCCTCATATTTGGTGTTCGTTTGTTTGGTTGTGTTGCTGGGGACACGACATGACAGCAAACCACTTCCTGAAATGCCAAAAAAATACAGGTTGAGGTGGATTTGGAGCAGTTTTGTATCTTGGCAGTCAATCATTCAGCAGGTTTATACTCCCAGTCACATTTGTGTGACAGTTAATACATTGATTCATCAATGTACCTTAAGGAGAGGGATGCAGCAGTGGAAAACAAAGGAGCACTGACCTGAGAGGGTGGGGGGTCCCAGGCTGCCCTCTGGGATTAATGCACAGCCTTGGCCTTAAGGCACTGCAGGGCTTTAAATCCCAGAATCCCAGACTTCTTCAGGTTGGAAAAGCCCTCCAGGATCATCGAGTCTGAGCTGTGCCTGATCCCCACCCTGTCCCCAGCCCAGAGCTCTGAGTGCCACCTCCAGGAATTCCTGGGACACCTCCAGGGGTGTCCTTCCAGTGGGCAGCCCAGGGCTGGGGGTTTCTGGGCTGGGTCATGTCCAGCTCTCAGCCCAGGAGGTTCTGGGTGCTGGGTATTGGCAAAAGGAGTTCAAAGCAGAGCTCCCATGCAAACTTATTATGTAATAGTGCATTTCATAAATTCTGTTTAATCTTGTTTGGTATAAAATGACCTTGTAGATTTGGGAGGGAAGTTTGGGATTGCAGCTGCTGCCTTTTAAAAAGTCTAAATATAAACAGGTTTTTGGAAAGCATGAGAAGTGATCAGTGGTGTTCTCTGATTGGAATTAAAACTCAGAACTGTGGCATCTAATTAGTGTCAGAGCAGTTTGAGGGGATGGTTTGCAGTGTTCCTGCTGCTCTGGTGTAGCCTCTGCTGGTAATTCTTGTAGGCAGCTCTGGGAAGAGAAGGTTGAATCCTGGGGCAGCTCTGGGCCACTCCCATCAAGAGAGAGGGGCTGGAGGTGTCCAGGG
>VZRX01016745.1:76074-87764 GCA_013398075.1 Notiomystis cincta | reverse complement strand
GCAGGTGAGAGCTGGCCCGGCCAGGTGGGGCCAAGGGGAGGGCGCAGGTGAGAGCTGGCCCGGCCAGGTGAGGCCAAGGAGAGAGTGCAGGTGAGAGCTGGCCCGGCCAGGTGGGGCCAAGGGGAGGGCGCAGGTGAGAGCTGGCCCGGCCAGGTGAGGCCAAGGGGAGGGCGCAGGTGAGAGCTGGCCCGGCCAGGTGCGGACAAAGGGAGGGCGCAGGTGAGAGCTGGCCCGGCCAGGCGGGGCTGCGGCGCGGGCAGCCCCCGCGGGTTTCAGCACCCTGGAGAGCGGCACCGGCGCAGTCACGGCGGCGCGATCGCCCTCACGCCGCCGCGGGATAACGAGCGGGTTATTTCAAGCCACTTGCTGCTTTTCCGAAGTCTTTGTATGCCAAGCACTTCCCAAACACTCACTTGTCTGAAGAGAATTGTTTAAAAAAAAAAAAAAATCGAAGTTTTTTTCACAAGAGCACTCAGCAAAATGGCAGGTTTAACAGTCAGTACTTGGGCAGCACTTTTCATGCAAGGGTTTCCATGCACTTTGTGAATATTAATGAAGTCAGCTGCAAAATCAATCATCCCTTTATAACGTAGGTAGACTTCATTATCCTTGTATAGTTGGGGAAACTGAGGCAGGCAAGGATAATGTGGATTGTCTCAGCCAATATTGAACCCAGGAAATAAAAATTATGACCTTTATGCTCCCACTAAACAAACCAGTTTCTATAGCCCTGTTTTGGTTTGAAGAGATGTATTTCCTTCTTTAAACTATGATTCTTCACCTAACTGATCTAGATTGCCAAGCTTATGGCAGATGATTTTCCAGCTATCCTAATTATAGCAATTCTCACCTACTGCCCTTCTGCTTCCTAAGGATTGCTCTGCTTTCAAAAAGAGAGTCACTGGCCTTATTTCAAATGCACGCTGGTGCATGAGTGGTGCTGGGTTTGCTATTCTTGAAAATGTTATTTTGAAGCAAAAACTTGCCCCTTTGACGCTTAGAAATAGATAAATATGTGTGCTATTTTGCACTCAATTGTCAGGCATGTACCATGGTGTTTTGTTGTTTCCCTGGACAGGTGGAGACAGAGCAGTTAGGCCCTGACGGCTTCTGTCTGGTGAGCTGGCTCTTGATTGACTGATTAGCTTCTTTGTATGGCAGGCACTTCTCTCAGCTCTGTCATTAAAGATGCATCATAACCCCTTGCAAGAGCCTTTTTTTTTCTTTTTTTCCTAACACAGAGGGAGAAGGAAAGAGTAATTCTGAATGTTTTACAGTAGGGAAACTTTCGTTAATATGGAAGGTCTTTAAAGGTGGGATTTAGCCAGATTTCTGTCTGCAAAAATCTGGAAAAAAACTCCAAATCTAGGAAAATTGCTGTCAGGGCAGTAACTCATCTATCTCCTCAAGATTTTTCATGTATAGACTTCCATTATTTTTGTTTGTAGTAGGTATCTTTAGTGTTCAATAGCTAACCTTTATAAAAGGTATGGGAAGCAGTTGGAGAGGTGCATTTAATTTTAAAATTGGATAAGATGAGGTATGGAGAAGGAGACTGGCTTATAGACATGGCTGTGGGTGTCTGGGCTGTCAAGTTCCATCTCTGAGTCATTTCAGCTTGACACCAAACCATGGTTTCTTCCAGAGGTAGGAGACAAGACCCAGGAGATGACCCCAATTCTCTGTCAGTGCTGGTATCTGATGTAGCTTCTTTCCTTTGTGCTGTTGATAATGCTATGAAAGTCTCTTATCTAATATGTTTTCTGCCTGGAGAAGTGATACTGGTATGTGTAAGTGTGAACTTAAATTGATATGCTGGTATAAATGCATTGTTTCTTTATAAGATAACTTTTCACAAGTCAGCTTGCATCACTTTGGAGGGAGCTTAAACCAAGGAAAACAAGAAAAGGCACCTCCTATTCTGCAGCAAGCATTTACACAGGGAATTGTAACACTTCCTTGTTTAACTAGATTTCTGAAGTTACACTTGTATGCCCAGTAAAACTCTACCTCACACAAAACATAGAATAATTTACTTCTGATGCAGCAGCACTTTCTGCATGATTCTTGCAGATATTGTGATGAACTCAGAGTTGACATGACCCTTTCTGCAGTGATGATCAGGAATACCACAAACAGGCTGAGCTATAGCTCTCAGATGGTGCCTGGCAAAAAGGGACAAGATAATCAATGTCTCCTGTCTGCAGGCCAGTGTCTCAACAGTCAGCTGTGGTTTGTAGCTGGATGGGGTAGGATGGATCACCTGTTATGAATTTGCCTGTGCATGGGGTGATCATAAGCATGCTGCACATGATCACTGTGCCTCCTTGCATCTAGTGGAGCACAGTGTGTTCAGACACTGCAGTTCACCTCTGGCTGACACTTGCCTGTGTCTGGGTTATGGCAGTCCCATTGCCTTAACCCCTGAGCCTCTTGCTGAGACAGCATTGGGCTAAGTAAAACTTTGTTAATTAGCACCTGTTGGAAGCCTTCTTGTTTATTAGGATGGTAATATGAACTGTAGCAACTGCAGACCCAGTGGGTCTTCTGACTGTTTCTTCCTTCAGCTGAAGGATTAGTTCCTATGGGAGGCCAATGCTGAGAGGCACTGCCTCAGCATTTAGCCAGGTACACCAATTATTTTATTGAAGTTCAAATCCTGATCCTAAATCTGATGGGTAAAAAGCTTCAGTGCCCCAGCTCTGAGTATAGGTATCCAAATAACATTTTGCCTAGCAGGAATCTGCTTCTTAGAGAAATGTAATGGTTATTTCATAGGAAGCTTGCACAAGGATTCATGTATCTTTCTGTGTGATATGAACCAGGTCTATGAAGGCATTGATACATCAACATATGGATCTTTGTTGGCTTCTACACGTGGTCTAAGAAATTTGCAGGTTTTTGAAGTTGTGTTCTAAGATCAGAGAAGAAATCCTGTCCCTTCAGAGGTCTACAGAGCTCTCCATTGAGAGCTAGACATACTGTAGGTCCATCCTGGGATATAGTGTTTAATAGAAGTGTGTGGAGAACTGAGAAAAACAATAATTCAATGGAGCTTAACAATGACTCCCTTTTAATTGTAAGTCTTGTTGACTGGCTTCTAAGAATGTTTTATTAAGTCATCTTCAGTCAGGGGAATATTGATGACAATGGACTGTTATCGAGCTGTATTTGTGGTGGTGTGAGAGGTACACTGTGGGAGGGCTGTGAAGGCTACTCTATTTTTGGGATATAAAATTGCAGTGCAAGGAGGAATGGATGGCACCTTGCTGTGAAATAATATAATTCAAACCCATTGCTTTACAGGACTGCCCTTTGAATGGGCAGTGACATGGCAGCCTTGTCTGAAGGCAGCTGCCCAACCTTTCCTTGTCCATGCTCAGTGCAGAGTTTTAGCTCTGTTAGGCATCATTTGCATGCAGCAGATCTCATTCTCTCTCAGTTGCATTGGTGCAGTGCCTGTCAACTTGGGGAGGAAAGACAAAACTGTTAACAGGAGCTTTTTCTTGTTTACTGTGTATTTACATATCCCCTTCAGTCTTTTTTTTCCCCCTAAAATTTAAATATTTGATGTCAGTTCATTTATTTTTATGACATTTTTTTTCATTACAGAAACTGAAAGCAGTGTAGATACCAAATCATGAGGGCATCTGTTCTCTAATTAGAGCTTCCCCCCACATTCACTTCCAGCCCATATACAGAGATGCATGACTGTTTTTTGTTTGTTTTATTTTCTTTTTTGTTTTTTTTTTCCAGCTACCTGTGTCATCCATTACAATGTGCCTATCTGGGTATTATGCCAAAGACAGATCATCTATGAGGTCTTAAACACTGCTAAATGATAAATAAAGGCCTTTGCATGCAGTTGATTCCCAAGGGTCAAAGCCTCTGTTTCATGAGGTATGCCCTCAGAGAAGATTGTTGCTTTTTCCTTAAAGTGCAAAATACCATCATGCAGATTAATCATGAATGTGTTACTTTGGAGGTGTAATATAGCAACCAACGCTTTGTTTTCTCTTGTGAAATGCCATCTGCCCCTCCCTATGTGGTTTTTTTTCCCCTTAGTAAGAGGATGATGTTGTGCTGCCTTTCAATGCCTTCATATCGGGTCATGTCCCAGACACTTCAAAAGGATCTAGGAGTACTCATTTCCAGGGTTGATTAAGTCACTTGTTCTGGGTGTCATGGATTGTGTCTACTCTAGATCCCTTTATACTTACTGCAATAAGTTCAGGTCTAATTTGGTTGCTAGAATGAAGGAATGAATCCACTGGGACCTGTAGTCAGTAGTCACAGCTAGTTTTGCTAAGAGCCTTACAATGATTTCAAGGAAAGGAAGGCTGAAAAACCTACATCAGGAAAAGGGAGCATGAAAGTTGGGCCATTCAACCATAACAGGCTATCATGAGATTAATTTGAGCAGGAAATACATGGATGTAATGGCCCTCAGTTTATGTCAATAGTGAAATTTATGAGGCTCTCAAAAAGGGCATCAGAAGGGGGAGGTAGTGAGTGTTGTATGGCATGGGAGAGTTTAAGTGAGGTGACAATGGTACCAACAAATAGATCATGGGGAATAATCTTGTTCTGATTGAGTGGAATGGAAGAACTATCACCTTAGCTGATCTTTCTCACCTCTAAGTCTCATGTGGGTACAACACTTTGAAGGACTGAGAACATCCACTGAAGTCCCTGATAGCTGAAGGCATGGATCATTCTGCCTTGAATGGTATTTCTTCTCTAGGTTTGAAGCATCCCTCTCTGTTTTCTGCTTCAAACACAGCTCACTTTTCTGCATGTTTCAGCACTCTACTTATTTTGCTTGCTTCACTCTCTGCTTCACAGCTGCTGCATTAAATCCATCCGTGGACACTTAAAAGATGCTATGGAAATGTATTGCTTGCCTTTAGCAATAGTGGTGGTTGGCCAGCACATTGCTCCCCTAGCCCATCAGCCCCAGCACCGTGGTGCTTGTGTTTGCTGGACTGCTCCTTCTGAGTGTAGGGAGGTGAACACATGTTCCATATTAATCTTCATTTCAATGAAGTTGTTTTAGTTCATGCTTTATTGCAGCGCTTTGTAATAATGCATCTGTAATGGCAGCCCTTGGGGCAGCAGTCGCATGTGGCAGGCTGAGTGCCTGAACTGCTCCTGAGAATGGCTCCAATCATACAGAATGAGGCACTCCCTGGTGCACCATCTGAATTTATAATACCAATTTATATAGTGCCCTAAAGCAAGGTTTGTATTTGCTCTGGGACACAGGGGCCAGGCTATAGAAGGGGAACTGCTCTCCATTTTTTTTTTTGCTGTCCCTTTTTTTGAATATATGCATTTGTCTAGCTTTTCAACTTGCCTGTCTTAAAGCCTAGACTGAGCCCAGGAAATGCAAGAATATGCCTTAATACAGAGTGATGGGTGCAGAACTGGAGAACACAGGCCTGCTGCCAGCCTCACAGCATTGGTCAAACTTTCCACCAGGTGTGGAGGGGACACATGCAGGAGGGCACAGCCCTGCAAGCAGTGTAGGACAGAGTCCTGGCTGCTAGGTCATTATGGACCTCCTTGTGTGCCTGGGAGTCAGTGCTGGCTTAACCTCCTTTGAGAAAAGATGTGATGAGACCCAAGATGGTGAGGGTTGGATTTGCCTAGATAGGTACTCAGTAGGATTTTCAGAAAGTGTTTAAATAGCATGGATACCTAATGCCTATTAATTTTGAAAAAGAGGCATATAGTGCTTTAAAGGTCAAAAGCAGTGCTTTAGGCTTGCCCTGGAGATATGCCACGCCTATCATCAAACAGAAGCTAAAAAGATTTTGTCAAAAATAATGTTTGCTAAGTGAGAAGAAGGTATATTTTGCTCTTTTTGGCTTCCTGATGGATTTTGTTGAAGTTGCAAAATTCCCGGTCCCCACTGTCTTACAGCAGCAGGAAGAGAATTTTCTCCCCTAGCCTTGGTTTTATTTGAGTCCTATTTGGGGTGTCTCATCTCTCCTTAAATCTTTGCATTACACATTCATGCCAAAAAAAGACATTTATTGGCATCTTATCGTGAATGAGAAGTACTTCCCCCTGTGGACAGAAGGATGTTTGAAGGCATTGTGTTTGTCTGGCACGTAAGCAGAAAAAATAACAGTTCCATTTTTGTCTTGTTTATCCAAAACAGTGCATAAGGTTGTAAAATGAGATAGCTGAACTGGTTGCAGCAGTTGTTCTTTATCCTGAGAGCTTCCCAACTTATCAGCTACTTATAACATGATGCTTGCAAATACCTTTCAGGAGCTCATGGGATAAAAGAAATTCTGCTGGGGAATCTACACTTAACTCAGACATGAGATGGGTGCTGTAGTCAGTGTGAGGGGTCTGCTTTTTGAGAGAAGGAGGGGACAGTCTGTCTTGTCATGCTCCAATGGTATTATTCTGCACTGATGTCTTTATTCCACCTGCTCCTATTGGCAGGGAAGAGTTTCTGTCTTGTGGGGATAAGTGGCCAGCCAGAGGTAAGCATTTGACATGAGACTGCTAAGGGTTGACTCTAAAGACTGAATGCAATACCAGATACAAACTCCCAAACTGTCTGTTTCCTACATTGTTTGGAGTTTTAACTAGCGGATTCAGCAGGAAATGTCCCTACCTAGCACCACTGGTCTAGAGCAATTAAGGTATCTGTACTTCAGGGTCACTGAAGGGGTCAAAGGCAATAGGGAAATAATATTTAATCTTCCTTGAGGATTTGCTGAAGTTCTTCAAGGAGTAGCTTCTGTGAATGCATTAGATTAGCATTTTATTAAAGAGAGATTTATCTTTCACTCATGTTAAATCCAGTTTTTCTGATTGCAGGTCTCTCTAGCTCTTCCTCTTTTAGTACTCATCAATTCCTATTCTTACCCAACCCTGTTGATGGACAAGCAGGTATGATATGATATTTGTTGCCAGGGAAGCACACTGTGATGTCATTGGTTAATTTTCATGGTTCCATCTGAGGATTCAGAAAGAAGGGGAGGAGATAGTAAGCAATTAAGATCTACTGAGTCTTACTGCAGGTGAGGGGCTGGATGACATCATGGAAACTGGAGTGATTCCATGGAATTATAAGACTCAAGAAGCAAGAAAGGATGGAATTTAAAACTGGTGGAAATACTTATTGGAAGGCTGTGCTCTAACTCTGCACTGTGGCTTTGGTTTTGGCCATTTCACTGGCTGCTACCTGCTGGCCCTAGGAAGTGGTTCTCATCCTTTTGGCTTGCACTGGGTCAGGGTCACAGTGGGCTTGTTGACAATGGGAGATGGCAATGGATGTTGTTCTGTCTTAGAATGAGATGTAGATATATGTCTAATATCTGGTAGTGGAAGTCACAAAGGCAATATGACAACCATTACATTTTGTGTCGCTGGCTTAAAGAATGTACAGCTTTTATTTTATTCTCCCTTGCAGAACTGAGCATGCACACACATCTGTCTCACCTGGTTTTAATGCTTATGTGTAAATACACACACACAATGCATCCTCTTACAATGATGCTCTTCAAGATGGTGGAAAACAGTGTATGGAACTTGGAGAAGGGCTTGCAAAATTTCTTTCTCCAAATTTGTCAGTTGATGCAATGAAATAGACTTTTCTCCCTACATGAGTTGCCTGGAATTTGCTCCTGCAGCATTTGCACACACCCCACTTATCTCTCTCATGCACTCTTCCCACAAGGAATCCTTTCAGCTGAATGGGTTCACTCTTGGCTACATGCATCGAGGTTTTTTTGTTCATTCATACACTTCCACACACTCAAAGTTGTGTCTGTATAGTTTCTGTTCCCTGTACACTCACTTAAACAAAATAGTGCTCAGAAAATTACTTCCTGTATACAGTGTTTAGAGTTTCTACTAAATAAATGCAACAGAACATGCTTGGAGGAGGAAAAAGCCTGTGAATCAAGAATAAATGGCTATGTCCTGCAAGTGGTCAGAATAACTTTGGAGGCTGAACCTCCAGCTGGAGTTAAAAATGGCGTTTGCAGAAGAGCTTAGAACTAATCCTCTGAAATGATGGTAAAGGGAGTTCTGACCAAGTGCTGTCATGATTGCTTTCCCCCATCTCTGTTATTTCTTATTATTGTAATGAGTTTTGCTCTCTCAAGTAGAATAAGGTCACCAGTGAGATAAGATCAGCTTCGTTTGGCACAACCAAGAAGATCTGATCACAGTTTGGACTGCAGCTTGTAAATTCACCTTGGGTATTAACTTCTGGGCAAAAAGACACTGAAAGTGCTAACATGGCCAAAAGGAAAAAAAAAAGCCAGAGAGATAAATTGCGTTCTTGCCATGTTGCACAGATTTTCCTGCCTCTGTTTCAATGGCAAATTCCCCTTGAACCTAATTTCCATTAAACTGAACCATACAAATGCTTAATTTCAAGGGTTTGGTGAATTCCATTCAGAGAATCTAAGGAGAAATGCCAGGAGATTATGGGACAACACTGCAGTGCAGCCCCTCTTCCTTTCCCCTGCTGTCATAGTCAGGGCATTAGTTTAGAATGGGTCTTCCAGATCTTGTGGTGCAGCATTTGGACATCCTGGCATGATGGATGATGCCTCCAACTGTCTCCAGAGTCTTTTCCAGGCTCTGATCCCTCTCTCTCATCACCCCTGCTCAACAGGAAAGGGGGAGGGGAGCCAGGAACTGGTGATAATGGCATGTGCATTTTCTATTGCATCAGGAGATGGGTAGCTCCTGTAGCCAGCTTGCTCCTCCAGCAAGACCTAAGCAAAAGCTGTGTGTGGTGCCTACTACAGCTGCTGCCCTGAATTAACAAGCCCAGATCTGAGAGCACAATAAGTACCTTGAAGGTGAGCAGTCCCACATAGCAATTTATTGAAATTGCACTGACTGAATTGTCCCAGTTTATGACAGCATTTTGTCTTTTAGTTATAAAAAGCACATTGGCTTGGTAAAAAGTTTTGGAAATTTATTCTAAAGGGAACAAGCAAAAGAAGATGAATGGCATTTCTATGAATGTATGTTCTTGCCTTTGCCTCTTCTCTCTGGTGGTGTTGGGAGGGAATTGCTAGGTGCCTAGGTCTATAAATCTATGTCACTGCTAATTTTTAAGGCCCTTTGGAAAGGAAATTGGCTATTTTCTTAATGAAGACATTGAAAAAGTCTTCATGTATCTACTTATCTCCTAGATGGGGACAAAACACTTTACCTAGAGCATGTCATATGTTCTGACAGTCTCACCACAATGCCAGTGACATATACTGGGGAGATGAGCAGGATTAGAGGGGTCTAGTACCAACCTCACTGTAGGAATCATAGGGTTTTTTACTCTCCATACAACTTATTTGGCAACTGCAGGGCTACAGTGAGAGATGAGAAAGAAAGGATGAATTAAGGGAATTAATCAGAAAAATCCACTCTCTTGTTGAGCAATTAGAGCATTGCTTGCTGGACAAAGAACTTCTTGTATTGCACTTCTTTCCTCTTTTTTGCTCTGCCTCCCAGCAAAGATGTACCTTGCAACCTTAACAAAACTTCCCTGGTCTTCTAATATTTTCTCACTATCCTGTGCCTATTTATAAAATGATGTCTGCTATTTTGGTGCCTAACTGTAACAATTTTTCATAAGTAGAGGTCTATGTGTCCGAGTTAGGCACAGTAAGAGTTTTTTCAAAGTAGTTGTTATCTTCCTTGGTTCTGTGTGGCACTCTGAATAGAAGTTTCTCAGTTAGATGAAATCTTCTATCCCCCTTTCTAATCTGTAGACTAATTTCATATGTGGGTGTCCTAGGCTTTTCTTTTTCCAGTTGAGAGGATAGGATAAAAGCTAGCTTATTTTCCCCAAATCTTTTTGGGCTCACTTTACCCTTGGTGATTAAGCTGGTTGAAAGTTGCTAGTTTGTTTTTTCTCACAAAGGACATGCTATTTTCTGTCTGATAAATCAAAGAGGTTAAATTTGGAATTGGAGACTGTGCTGTGGTCTTTGATTTTACATAGAAGACACTCTGTTGATAGGCAGCCAGATCAAAATATGATGCAAGTATGTGTGTGCATGGTCTTCAAAGACCTTGGACAGGGAAGGGGTAGAGGGGGTGCAGTTTCAGAAGACTATCTCAACAAATCATTACTTTGATAAACTACAAGCTACAAAATGCTAGATTGCCAGAACTATCAGCAGGTGAAGAAGTGTACTAGAAGCCAGATTTTATTGCCAGATGCCCTTTTTAAATCTGGAGTTAACTACTGAAGTAAATGAAGTAACACCTGATTTTCTTCACAGTAATTGAGACCAGGATCTAATCCCATGCCCTAAGGAGGGATTGATAGTTCTTACTGCTGCTATGTTGTCCATTAAAACAGGATAAAACCAATCAACAATAACCTGCCTTTGCACAAATATACAAAGGGATAAAATCTTGCTCCTGGGATGCTGATTTTGGGTTAAGAGGATGCCTCTTTGCTGGACCAATTTCACCTTGTTGATATAGGTCTCTATTATCTTCTCAGTGCATGTATCTGAATTTGTTAGGGTGTGTGAAGGACAGTGTTTTTCAGAGAAACTTCCCAAGTGGCTCCTAATACTACTTGTAACTATTATTTAGTGTTTCTGTGTGGCTGTTATCCACCTCAGACGCAGCTGGATTTCGATAGTAGGAAGGTGATCAATACACACTGTATAAAAAAATAATTATTTATTATTTATTGAGTACTGCGGGTAGGCTGCCTGCTATGCAAAACATAGAAAAAGACAAAACCTTTGGATACACGATGGGAGGGGGAAGGAAAGACAAATAGCTTTGCAGTCTGTCCCGAAGGCAAATGCATTCCTAAGTGTCTGGTGTTGCAGTATGAGCATCATAAACAAATTTCACAAGACCATAGGGTCTGGAGAGGGGGACCAGAAGGTTTGATTCCTCACTTTTGGGTTTGTGTGCACTTCATGTACATAATAATGTTTCTGTCTGCTAGCCCTCTGTGAGGTTGTCTTCGAGCATGGTAAGATATTAAAAAACTTTACATACATGTTCCCCACAGTCCATTTGCTGTGCTAAGTACTAATGGTGATAAAATAATAATTAACAATATTTAGGATGTACATTCTAAATGACTGAAATATTGACCCCAACACAGTCGATGGTGTCTGTCAGTTGCTGTTGTCTCTACTTTTAGAAGTGAGGGAATGAGTGGATAAAAAGTTTGAGAGATTTGTACAAGGAAACTTGGCAGCTGGTTTAAATGAAATGGGCAGTGTATAAATTGACTTGAGATACACAGTAGGTTTGGGTCAAACTCTGAGCTAGAAGGGAAAATTCTTTGTGAACTTCAAGGGTTTTGGGAGACTCATGAAAGTGATTGTCTGAGGAAGACGCTTCCTCTGCTCTGACGGCTGGTCCCTGCTGGCAAACTGAAGGAAAAAATAAGTCGCATCTGCCCGGCTTCGCCTTGCTGGGACCAGGGGGGCAAAAATCCCCCCTTGCTGTGCCGGCCCGGTGAAGGAGCGCTCGAGGAGCGAGACGCTGACGGGCCGAAGGCAGCCGGCAAGCCGCTCAACCTCTTTCCCGGGAGGAGGCGGCGGAGGCGTGGAGGTGAAGCCCGGCGGAGCGCCGCTGCCCTGCCCGGGGCCGTGCCCGCTGCCGGGGCCGGGCGGACCGTGTCGGGGGCCGGGGCGCGGACCCGCGGTCTCTTTAAAAGCCGGGGC
>VZRX01016745.1:64024-75824 GCA_013398075.1 Notiomystis cincta | reverse complement strand
TCTCGAAAAAGAAGACACTACGCTGAGTTACGGCAGGGAGACCCTTAGAGTGAGCCTGCTGTTTGACTAAAGCTTAAGGATTTCGTAAAAAAAATACTAACGAGAAAAGAAGAGAGGCTGAAGATGAAAGTTTTTTTCTTTAATATTTTTTGCCTCTTCCAAGTCTTCGGATCTATTACGGTAGCGCCTTTCCTCCCCGCCTTCCATTTGTTTGTATTAATGATTTAGTAGCCGTCTTGCCTGAAAACTTCCACCGTGAGTGACTGCTGTGGGTTTTCAGGCAGTCAGTGACCTTAAAGGTTGGTTCAGGGCTTTTTTCGTGCAAAATCTATGTGAAATAACCGCTGTATTATTTTTTTTCTTATCGTTTTTTTGCTGTAAGAAAAAAAATACACCTGCTTTATAATTTAAAAGAAAACACCATTGAGTCAGGGAGTGATGTAATTCTCCTACCTAAGGGCACCGACTCTGGTGCTTTGCAGGTGACTTGTCTTTTGCTTACTCTTAAATTAATTTTAATGTTAATCTTATGTAGCTGGGAAATAATATATTTAGCAGTGCTGTTTTAAGAATGTATTTTGTTAAAATTGAACACTTTCTATTTCAAATTTTTTTTTTCTTCCTGATTTCTGCCCCTCCTCCCTGAAAAGAAAACAATAAAAAAGATTAGGCATGAGATCAGCGGCAGAAAAACCAAAGGACTGGGGAGGCAGAACCGGGGCTAAAAACATTGAATCGTTTATAAAAAGCACACTTTCGGCTTTTTGCTTTTCCAAGCTCTCGTTCCACCTTTCCGTGGTCAAACTGTTCAACACTTCGTTGCAAATAGTTTTAAGAAATTATTTCTATTTTTTCTAAATATTATTTGTCCCTCCTGTATTTTTTGCTACCCGTAATTGTTCTGAGATAAGCACACAGCCCTCCTAAAAAGGTAAATATTGAAATGACCGCTCACCAATACCTTCGTATTGCATATTTTGAGGGGCTATTTTTTGAGGGGGCGAACTCTTAACTAGACTGGCGAAAAGTCTAAAGAGAGATGTTGAGTAGGTGGGGGAAAATTTGATCACAAAAGGTTTTGTTTGCCGTGATGATACGGTCAGTTATTAATTGTAACGTTAACCAGCAAGGTGTTACGTCTGTCACTGGTTTCATTTAAAATGGTCATAAGTGCTGTGTTGAGCAAGTTTATATAAGGGTTAGTAGTATTTTGGGGGGAGGAGGTTGCAGAGATTATTGCTCGTGGGTTTGCGACTGAACGCACTTTATCAGCTGAATGAACTGGATTATTGTATAGGCATATTTTTCCATTTCTCTACCAGTTTCTTTTCAGTATTCGGCACTTTCTTAAACGTTTATCTCTTGCTAACAAAGTGTCTGGTTTTTGGGAATAGGGAGGTGCAGCTGGGGACACTGGAAGTTTGGGGATAATGTGAGCAACAGGACTGTATTTATTTATTTAAAAAAAACCCAAACCCCAAAGTTAGGAGGTGAGGATTCTCTTTCTGGAGCATTCGGGCACCTTCTGGTGGGGTATGTCTCTAGGCTTTTAATTATTTATTTCACTTTTGTCCTTTCAAAAATGAAGTAGAGCGAAACCAAAATGAAACAAAGTGAAATTAGAGTAAGCGTTGAAAAATAAATAAATAAAGCAAGGGGCGGCTGGAAGCCCAGTGCTTGATTTCATCAACCTGGTGGCGATGGCTTCTCGATAGAAGCGATATCTGCCGATATCACCCCGTTCCATGGCTGTAGCCTGGCCTCATTTTACGCTGCGTTTCCACTGAACATGTTGACGTGCTGCTGCTTATATAAGGGGAAGAACAAATTCAAGCAGATTAGTGCTTGGGATTTTGAGATCGGCTACCCAGATCGCGTTGTGGGTTTTTTTCCTTTCCTTGGGGGAGCTGATGGGGGAAGGCTGGAGAATGACGGGAGGGGATGAAATCGGAATGTGTGGTTGGGAGAAGATGGGGGTGATGCGGGGAGCAGCTTATTCGCATAATGTCTGCGCTGCGTCCCTTTTTCTTTTCTTTTTATAAAACCCATTATCTCTAAAAACACATTATTCTTCAGCTGGGTCTAAAAAAAAAATAGTGGGAGGGGTTATCATAGCGAGGGGGTTTGGTATGGGAGTCATTAGACCCACTGCTGCAAAACCAAGATACAGAAATCCATCTGCACCAACATTTCGGAGGGAGGGAGGGCGTAGAGAGGGGGGAAGGGTTGGATTGTCTATCTTGGATTAGCGAAGTGGAGCTTTGTATTCTTCATTTTCCTCCCCATTTTCTGCCATTTTCCCCCATCCCCCCCATCCGCACACCCGCTTTCCTCCTCCCAGCCCCCACTCCCCCGAAGGTTTCTCATCCCTTGACGAGAAAATTCTGTGTTACATCCTGATGGCTCTGCGGCTTTTTTTTAGTGCATCACAACAGTGGCACGATGACCTTTACTTCATGCCACACAGATTTGGGTTCCTGATAGGACTGTGGCCGCAGCTTGGGCACCCTTGCACACCCATAATCACGTACCTGGGGTAGTTGGTGATTTAATTTCCATTTTTGTGTGCACCTTTGTGTGGTTGGTAAACACTGGCAGAGGGTAAGGAACGCAGTAATTGCCAAAGGTACGTCCATCCATTTCGCCAGCCCCTCTTGCCGTTCTCTTTTCCTGGACATTGTGTCACACATCATGAGATTTTGTGCTGGGGAGGGGTGTGCCCTATGTGGATGGCAGGGGCCTGGGGGTTGGAGGGAGTGTGTGTGTACTGGGGAGGGAGAAATTGTGTGGGGGGAAATGGACCTGACGATGCTAATAACATTATTTTGGTCAAATGAACGTCTGGTGATAATGATTCAGTGTAACCATCCGTGAAATACATGCTTGCGACACACTGGAATAAAGGTTACTCCAGGGAGCTCCGTCAGAGCCAGGCATGCTCGGGGGAGTGAGCTGTCCCCTTGATAGGGGAAACAAAATTCATAAGCATCCCAGGTCCCCTCCCTTCCCAATGCCTCCTTGCATGTCCGAGCTGGAGGGCATTGCGATCGAGAGAGGGGGTGGCTGCACTGGAGCCAGGACGGAACAAAGCATTCCCTCCTCGTCCTCCCATGCCATCCTCTCTTGCCCTCTCTGAGCTTATCCGTACTGTTGGTCCAGACGATACAGGAATATCGCCATTTCCATGCAGTCCCTGCTGGAGCCTGGAGGGTGCTGAATTGAGAGGCGGAGAAAAGCTCCTTGTGTTTCTCTCGTTAGGATGTGCAGGAGAGCCATGGCTTTTCAGGTCTGAGTGGAGCAGGGAAAAGGCTGGAGTGGGGGAGCAAAGGGAGGAAAGAGCCTCTCCCTCGATCCATTGTTCCCTTCCTTTGCTCCCCCAGCTAGAACTCAGGGTAGGACCCGACCAGCCTCAGCGGGTGGCTGTGGTGACTGGCACCGGGGATGAGGGAGCTCAGACAGTGAGAGGGAAGCTTTTCCTGCATTTCAGGATGTTCAGGACCCAAGGCTCACAGACCTGCTCAGCATCCTCCTTTTCTGGGTGTGAAGGACTTCCCTCTTTGGTCATGGGCTGCTCACACCCAGGCCAAGGGGAGCTGTGGCTGGAAGGTGCTCCTGTGGTTCTGCCAGCTGCTACTTCTCATTTCCTCTGTGCGGCTGTGCCTGCTCCGAGGTCTCCATGTTTCTGGATCTTTCCACTTCGTGAAACAATAGCAAAAGTTGAATAAATAATCTGTCCAGAGCTACTGTTGTTGTTTGCCTTTTGCTTTTCTCCTTTCTCTGACCTTGAGGTGCAGTGGTAAACTACAGCCAGGAAGATTGGGGCAGGGGTGTGTCCAGTGCCCCACATGGTTGCTGTAGATGATGCCTGGAGAGATTCGTCTGCTCCTTTGATTTTTGCTCACCAGAGCTAATCTTGCTTCAGCTGCCAGCTTCACCAGTAGTTACTTTTTGATCTTTCCCTGCTCTCCCTCTTAGTGTGGTTACTTTGGAAGTGACTGTGCTGCAGCTCCTGTGCTTGTAGGAATCTTACCATTGTACAATATTCTCAGCTGCAAGTCCGACTCCTGGCTCTGCACAGTACACCCCAAGATTCACACCATGTGCCTGAGGGTACTGTCCAAACACTTCTTGAATTCTATCAGGCTTGGTGCTGTGACCACTTCCATGGGGAGCCTGTTCCCGTGCCCAGACACCCTCTGTGTGAACAACCTTTTCCTAACCCTCCCTGATTCAGCTTCACCAGGGAGATCAGTGCCTGCCCCTCTGCTTCCCCTCATGAGGAAGTTGTAGACTGATGAGGTATTCCCTGTCTCCTACAGAATGAACAGTCCAACTGACCTCAGGTGTTTCTCATAAGGCTTGTCCTCTAGGCCCTTCACCATCTTCTTAGCCTTCCTTTCAGTGCTCTCTCATACCTTTTTATCCTCCTTACATTGGGCTCTTATATGGCTGCTCTCTAAGATGAGGTGGTGGCCATCTGAGCAACAGGCAGAATGTACTGCAGGGCCTGTGTGCAGGATGGGTCCTGTGGAGACTGCCTCCCTGCTATCTCCCTGTCACCCTGAAGGGCAAAGGGAGGCCCAAGGTATTATGGTTCCTCCTTTTCTCCAGTGATTCAAGTACTAGTGTGTTCTTGTGGCATGGTTAGCTTGCTTTTATGAATTATTTGTTAACAGGAAAAGTTGGAAAAAGCATTATTGTAGGTACATTTCAATGATTGCAATGTGAGTTTTGTAGCTCACTCTGACTGTTGTGCTTCGCCCTTCCTTGAGCTTTCACAGCCAATGAAGAGGAGCATTGACACAGTGCTGGAATTTACCCCTGACTCTGAATGTTTTGCATCCTTGAAGTGAGAGGGGAACGCAGTTCCTGCAAAGTATTCAGGGAGTGAGAGATGGTGCCAGGGGTAATTTGTGGTAGCAGTGATGGTGGATTTTAAGATTTAAGTCCCAGTTCAAAAAGGAAATAAATATACTTCCTCCATCCCTTACTTTCTTCCCTTTCTAAGCAGGTTGCCAAGCCATCAGGTACAGGCAACTCTTTTTTTTGTGTTAGGATTGGATTTAAACACTCAGCCTAGAGGACACCTTCAGACTGTACAAGATGGTTGGACTCTTGTCTGGATTATTCCTGGGAAGGTAGAGTCAAGTTCCCTTTTTCTTGTATTGGCAGTGATTTTTGGATCTACTGAACTTCTTTTCCTGCAGCCTCCTCCAGGGCTCTTTAGTGTATTTTTCTTGAGAAGCAGAGTTTATTTTTCCCCCCTGATCTATTTTCCTTTGCCCTGTCCTTAGCTCTGTGATCTGGCCATATGCAGGCTGAGCTGTGATATGCTGTGTCAATGATAAGGACACACAGGGATCTGTCCAAGAGCAAACTGAAGGAGTCAGAAGCTTTATGATGACCAAAAGCCAGAGTAAGAGATGACCTCTGATGATGAAGCAGGAGACATGGTGTTTAATTTAAAAACAAAATGCATCCAGCTTTATCTGCCCCTGCCCCCCACCAGCATGAAGAGAAGACAGGCTTTATTTTTGGACAATTGCCCAGGCAGCTGGAGCCAGAAATTACCCAAATTTCAGTTAAGCTTTGGAAATTTTTATCAGCTCTCATCTCTCCCTCATCCCCCTATTCTAGGTAATAGCAGTCTGTCAGTCTAACAGAGCTGATGCTTAAATCATACAGCAAGTGGTGAGGAAGATACTTTTAATTTTGGAAACCAAGATACGAGAGGGATTGGTAACTTCTTGAAACCAATATACTACATAATCTTGGTTCAGGTTGTTTGCTTTTTTTCTTTTGTTTCTCCTCACACTGGGCATAGACACTGGCCACTCATGTGTAAAAGAGTCTGAGAATCAGAAGGGGTGTTTTGACTTCTTGCTGCCATCCAAATAGACAGACCAAGGCATATTTGTAAAAAGGCAGCATGGGAGAAATTTGTTCTGCCTTTCTCTTAGTTGTGGGCAATGGATGGCACTTTTAGTGCTTGGTTTATACCCTTTTTTGAATTTTTTCTTTTTGTTTTAAATGGAAACCCCCTGACTTTTGGTTGGGCTAGCCTCAGTATGGTTTTACTGAAGCGAGTAGGGATAAAATGCAGTGTCTCTGTTGTGATGTTCTTGAAAAGTTGAGCAGTAAGACTCCTACTGGAAATACACTAGTGATGTTGGAAGATCTTGCATTCTTCCTTAAGGGAAGGTGGGAACACAATTGCTCTTGTTACCATTCACTCTCTGAGCACTGTGGACAGCTCTTGTGAACTGTACACCACACAGCCAGCTTGGCAGAGTGCTCTGGCTGGGCTAAAGCCTTCAGCCTCTTTAGACTGTGGGCTGCTGCAGGCATCACTGTGTGGCTTTTCACTTACAGCTCTCAGAAGTTCAGCTCTGTCAGAAATATGGCCCCTTGCTACAGGGTGGATTAGCCCTTCATCTGGATTGCTTCCCCTTGTCTCAGAGCTCTCTTCTTGTCTCTCACGACCATGTGCCTGAGTTCTCTCCCAGGCATGCTCCCCTGCCTGTTTATTGTCTGCTGGCAGAAGGAAGAGAGCTGGGATGGTGGGAAGGGTGTATCAGGGATTTGGGGGCTGTCAGTGTACGTGTTGTGTCTCAGTGGTGTGCAGAGCTTCTGTCCTTTCCAAACTCCTTTCCTCTGCCCTTGATGGTGAGGGACGGCTTATTTCAAACACAATCTGCTTGTGTCATTCCTAGTCCTGCCGCTTGTCATCCATCACATCATGGGAACTAATTAACACTGGTAGCTTTGGATCCTGGGAATGACAGTGCTGGGATGGTAGCCTCTTTCAAAGATCCTGATGTCTCCCTTCATGACTAGGGCAGCTCAGCCCGGGAGTTCATGGACTCCGCTGTCCTTCGCCGGCTGCTCCAGCCCCGTAGTGTGGTGCCTGTGCGTGTGTAGCAGGGAGGGCGCTCAAGCCCTGGGCCTGCCTCATAATGCCCTTGACAGTGCTGCAGCATCCCCTGCATCCAAGTACCTCCCAGCAGCCGGATGAGAGCCAAGGACTGGGATAGAATAATAATTGATGAGGATAGGGGGAGGTATGATGTAAACCTTTTGAAGCTGCCGGTAGCATCTCCGCTGCCTTTGGGTGCATACAGCTGTGCGTGGTTCCAGGATCTGCTTGTGAGTTTGACCCTGTGAGCATCCCCTGCTCATGGCACAGCACACTGTCCTGTTCCTGCTGTGCTTGCTGTGTTGATGGGGGGGTCATCAGGGCAATCAGTGTGCTGCTCCTGTGGGCATGGCAGGATTAAAGATGAGGCCTCAGTCATGCTGTGAGGCTACACACTTGCTCACCTTCTCCCTCTACTTTGTCTTTTCTGCTGTTGTGAACCACTTCTAAGAAAGGAAATAGTCCTGTGGGGGTGGAAAGAAAGGTATCTAAGCAAGAGAATGATACTTGCTGGCAGCTGAAGGAGGATGAGGAGAGGAATAACTTTCCACTGGGGTAACTGTCTAATGGGACTGGCTGTGTCTGCAGAGCAGGGTAGTGCTGGCTTTGTTTCAGTCTGCTCTTGCATCCTATTTTTTTTTCCAATAATGTGTTAATTAAACATTGATTTCAGGGGGAAAAGGAATCTGCTTGAACTGCAGAAACTAAATGGGGTGTGGAGGAATGGGATCTGGTGAGGGATGTGTGGAAGGACCTTCTGTCCTGTCTTCATGATTAGTCATGGAGAGAAGCAAGGAAAGGGCTGTAGAAAAATCTGTTCACCTTAAGCTTAGAGTCCGTCACTCATCTTAAGTGTGAATCTTCTTCCTCCTGTAACTACAGTTTTCAACTGATATGAGTTAAGGAATTACCAGGTAGACAACTGTATTTCATACAAAATATTTAGTTTTTATTAAAAAGCAAAATGAAAGAGAGATTCTTTTCAAGGTGTTCAAGAGGCTTTCTGTCCAGTTTGATATTCCTCCAATTTTCTACTCTTACAGTTGCTGTTGTACATAGAAGTGAATCAAGTCGTGGTGCAAGTTAAGCCACCAGTTGTAATGCTCTTGTTACTTGCAAATATCTAACTGACCTTCATTTACTACATGTGGATGTCAGTCACTGAACACACATATGAGGCTGTGATGTGCACTTTTTAATATTTTCTTTTCTGGTCCTTGGAGCATTGGAAGGTGAGACAGGATGTGTCCATCCCTTGCTTGTTGAACTGTCTTCTGTTCATTTGACTGAAAGAGCCAATGGAAGGCTGTGCTGCCCTCCTTTTGTGCTCCCAGGTGTTAGGGATGCATAGAGAAGATAAGAGTCCTTGCTTTAGTCTGAGATCTTATCTGGAATAAACTTCTCTGCTGATGTGAGCAGTATATTCTTAACAGTATTAAACAGTTTGAGTTTTTTTTGACCACTGTGCTTTCTGTCTTCACTAGTTCTGGGAAGTAATGGAAAGGAGGGAATAACCTGTCTGACCTTTCTGAGCATTGCATAAGTCTGAATTAAAGTGATCTCACAAAGATCTCAATCAGTTCATGCAGTAAGTGAAAAAGCATTGTCCTGAGAAGGAACCCATCCTAGCTGCTAAATTCCTTTCTGCACCATCTGCAGGATCAGTCTACAGAAGGATCTGCTATAGCATCAGGACACATTTGAAAATGAAAAAATTAAGCCACAGATATTTTCTATGAAGATTTTTGACCTGCTGATGGCTGGTGAAATCCACAAAATCACAGAATGGTTAAATTTGGAGGGGACTCTCAAGGTCATCTGATCCAACTCCAGAAATGATGACCATGTCCAGATGGCTTTTGAATATCTTCTAGGAAGGAGACTTCACAACTTCCCTGGACAACCTGTGCCAGGGCTCAGTTACTCTCCCAGTAAAAAAGTGTTTCTTGAGGTTCAGGCAGGACCTTCTGTGTTTCAGTTTGTGCTCATTGCCTCTGGTCCTGTCACTGGGCACCGCTGAGAAGAGCCTGGCTCTGTTACCTTTACGCCCTGCCTTCAGGTAATTATGTACATTGACAAGGCACTGCCCACCCCAGACACCCTTTAGAGCATTTTCTCCTCCAGACTAAAGAGTCTTAGCTTTCCCAGCCTTTCCTAGTATGAGAAATGCTCATAATCTTCTTCATGGCCCTTTGTTGGACCTCCCTGTTATGTCTGCCTCTCTCTTGTGTTGGGGAGCCCAGAACTGCCCACAGTATTCCACATTTGGCCTCACCAGTGCTGAGTAGAGGGAAGGATCTCCTACCTTGGCATTTCTAATGCCACCCAGGATACCATTAGCTGCCTTTTGTGCAAGGGCATGTTGCTGGCTGATGTTCAATGTGGTGTCCACCAGCAGCTCAGGTTCTTTTCTGTAAAGTCATTTTTCAGCCAGGTATTCCTCAGCATGCACTGATCCATGACCCATGAACTTCATTACAGGGGTATGGAGTGTCAGCAGAGCAGGCAGGATGGTCCTTAAGTATGAACTTAAGGAACAGAAGTCTGGAGTTCTTTCCCAGAGTGTGTTTAACCAGTTTTTCATAACAGTCATCATTTTTGCCACTCACTGAAAATTCAAAATTATAATTTGTAAAACATTGGGTTCCTTGAAAGGAAAGCTTCATATATCTGATAATAGAATAGAATGGTTCCAGTTGGAAGTGACATATAAGGATCAACTAGTCCACCTGCCTGACCACTTCAGGGCAGACCAAACATTAAAGGGTATTATTAAGGGCATTGTGCAACTATTTCTGAGAGTCATAGGACATTGACCACCCCTCTAGGAACCCTGGTCCAGTGTTTGGTCACCCTCTCTGTAAAGAAGTGTTGTCTAATATCTGGTCTGAACCTCACCTCCTGCATCTTTGAATCATTCCTGCATGTGCTGTCCCTGAATACCAGGGAAAAGAGCTCAGCACCTCCCTTCAGTTCCCCTCCTCAGGAAGCTGTGGATAGCAGTGGGCTTGCCTTTCAACCCTTTTTCCCTAACTAAATAAACCCAGAGTGCTCAGCTGCTCCTCAGAGGACACGTGTCCTAGCATTCCAGCAGCTTTGCTATCCTCCTCTGGATGCATTCAGTTAACATCCTTTTTAATTTTGGGGTGAGAGAAATTCTGGTAATTTCATTGTCCTCTTATGGTGGCTGGTTACACATTGCAATCTTATTGTAGACCACAAACAAAAGAAGTTTTAAATTATTGATTACTTTGACTTTTTGAAGGGGGGCAAAGAGAATGCAGCAGTCCTGTCGGAGAGACTAAAGCCACCCTTCTTGAGGGACTCTGAATGCCTGTTAGTGCAGTGATATCCTGGTATTAAAATCTGCCAGTTTGTCTGGTCAGCTCAAACAGCATTTTCAAAGTGGGTAAAATACAATATAATTTCAGGTATATGCATTAAAAATACCTGCTGCATATCTGGGATCAAATGCTAAGGACTTTATGGAGAAAATACAAAGAAAACATTGATCCGTGATGTAATTTCATATAGGTCATTAATCAAATACATATTAGGAGTGTATCTAATACCAGTGGACCAAAAATCATAATTTTGTTGAGCCAGGTCTTAAGGATTTAGTTCAATGTAATTAGTTTTTAAAATGTGTCCCTTCTCTTCTTTGTCAGTTGATTTGAGCTAATGAGTTGCTAGCAGCTCTGTTTGGTACTAGCTTGGGTCATAGAGTGGTGTGGTGCCTAGGATGTTGCAGCAGATCGTAATTTCATTGAGTAAATGTATTTTATGAGGCTAGAGGGAGCTACTGTTAATTTATGAAGACCACCATGTATCAGTGCATGGGGTTTGCATGGCCAGGTTTTGGTAGCTGGGGTGGCTACACAACAGCTTCTGTGAGAAGCTGCCAGAAACTTCCTCCATGTCCGGCAGAAGCAATTCCAGCTGGCTCCCAGATGGATGTTCTGCTGGCCAAGGCCAAGCCAGTCAGGAGTGGTAGTAACACCTCTGTGACAATATATTTGAGAAGGAAAGAAAAGCTCTGCACAGAAGTAATTGTGGCCAGAGAAGAAAGGAGAGAGAATATGTGACAGTACAACTCTGCAGACACCAAGGTCAGCCAAGAAGGCAGGGCAGGAGGGGCTCTGGGTGCTGGAGCTGAGATCCACCTGCAGCCTGTGGTGAAGACCATGGTGAGGCAGGATCTGGTCCTGCAGTCCACGGAAATCCACTGGGGTGCAGAGATCCACCTGCAGGCTATGGAGCAGGGGGATGCCTGAAAGAAGGTTGTGATGCCTTGGGAAACCTATGCTGGAGTGGGCTCCTGGCAGGGATCTTCAAATTCATGGAGACAGGAGCCTACCCTGGAGCAGGTTTGCTGACAGGACTTGTGGTCCCATGGGAGCCCATGCTGGAGCACTCTGTTCTTGAAGGACTGAACCCCATGGAGAGGGATCTGTTTTGGAGCAGTTTGTGAAGAACTGTAACCCATGAGAAGAACTCATGCTGGAGGAGTTCATGGAGGACTATCTCCCATGGAAAGGACCCCACACTAGAGCAGGGAAAGGACTCCTCTTCTTGAGGAGGGAGCAGCAGCAGAAACAGCATGTGATGAACTGCTCATAATCTCCATTTCCCATTTCCCTGCTCTTCTGGTAGGGAGAAGGTAAAGAATTGTGAATAAAGTTTAGCCCAGGAAAGAGGGAGGGGTTGTGGGGAAAGTGCTTGTAGGATTTTACTTCTCATCCTGCTCTGGTTTTGACTGGTAATAAATTCAATTAATTTCCCCGAGTCAAGTCTGTTTTGCCTGTGACAGTAATTGATGAGTGATCTCTTATCTCAACTCATGAGCCTTTCTTTGTATTTTCTCTCCCTGTCCAGTTGCAGAGG
>VZRX01016745.1:51126-63786 GCA_013398075.1 Notiomystis cincta | reverse complement strand
ACAAACAAAAGAAGTTTTAAATTATTGATTACTTTGACTTTTTGAAGGGGGGCAAAGAGAATGCAGCAGTCCTGTCGGAGAGACTAAAGCCACCCTTCTTGAGGGACTCTGAATGCCTGTTAGTGCAGTGATATCCTGGTATTAAAATCTGCCAGTTTGTCTGGTCAGCTCAAACAGCATTTTCAAAGTGGGTAAAATACAATATAATTTCAGGTATATGCATTAAAAATACCTGCTGCATATCTGGGATCAAATGCTAAGGACTTTATGGAGAAAATACAAAGAAAACATTGATCCGTGATGTAATTTCATATAGGTCATTAATCAAATACATATTAGGAGTGTATCTAATACCAGTGGACCAAAAATCATAATTTTGTTGAGCCAGGTCTTAAGGATTTAGTTCAATGTAATTAGTTTTTAAAATGTGTCCCTTCTCTTCTTTGTCAGTTGATTTGAGCTAATGAGTTGCTAGCAGCTCTGTTTGGTACTAGCTTGGGTCATAGAGTGGTGTGGTGCCTAGGATGTTGCAGCAGATCGTAATTTCATTGAGTAAATGTATTTTATGAGGCTAGAGGGAGCTACTGTTAATTTATGAAGACCACCATGTATCAGTGCATGGGGTTTGCATGGCCAGGTTTTGGTAGCTGGGGTGGCTACACAACAGCTTCTGTGAGAAGCTGCCAGAAACTTCCTCCATGTCCGGCAGAAGCAATTCCAGCTGGCTCCCAGATGGATGTTCTGCTGGCCAAGGCCAAGCCAGTCAGGAGTGGTAGTAACACCTCTGTGACAATATATTTGAGAAGGAAAGAAAAGCTCTGCACAGAAGTAATTGTGGCCAGAGAAGAAAGGAGAGAGAATATGTGACAGTACCAACTCTGCAGACACCAAGGTCAGCCAAGAAGGCAGGGCAGGAGGGGCTCTGGGTGCTGGAGCTGAGATCCACCTGCAGCCTGTGGTGAAGACCATGGTGAGGCAGGATCTGGTCCTGCAGTCCACGGAAATCCACTGGGGTGCAGAGATCCACCTGCAGGCTATGGAGCAGGGGGATGCCTGAAAGAAGGTTGTGATGCCTTGGGAAACCTATGCTGGAGTGGGCTCCTGGCAGGGATCTTCAAATTCATGGAGACAGGAGCCTACCCTGGAGCAGGTTTGCTGACAGGACTTGTGGTCCCATGGGAGCCCATGCTGGAGCACTCTGTTCTTGAAGGACTGAACCCCATGGAGAGGGATCTGTTTTGGAGCAGTTTGTGAAGAACTGTAACCCATGAGAAGAACTCATGCTGGAGGAGTTCATGGAGGACTATCTCCCATGGAAAGGACCCCACACTAGAGCAGGGAAAGGACTCCTCTTCTTGAGGAGGGAGCAGCAGCAGAAACAGCATGTGATGAACTGCTCATAATCTCCATTTCCCATTTCCCTGCTCTTCTGGTAGGGAGAAGGTAAAGAATTGTGAATAAAGTTTAGCCCAGGAAAGAGGGAGGGGTTGTGGGGAAAGTGCTTGTAGGATTTTACTTCTCATCCTGCTCTGGTTTTGACTGGTAATAAATTCAATTAATTTCCCCGAGTCAAGTCTGTTTTGCCTGTGACAGTAATTGATGAGTGATCTCTTATCTCAACTCATGAGCCTTTCTTTGTATTTTCTCTCCCTGTCCAGTTGCAGAGGGGAGTGGTAGAACGGCTTTGGTGAGTACCTGTCATCCAGCCAGGGTCAACCTGCCAGCATCAGGTAGAATGCAGAGTGAAAAGGGAGTAGTGAATTGATAGGCTTTTGATAAGATAGTAACTCTTTTTAAGAAGTTTGAGCACAGCAGTTCTTCCTTTCATGCTCTCTTTGTTGCCAGTATGTAACATCAAGTTGGAAGTTGATCTGCTTCTTGGTACAACATAGATAATTTACCAATTAAACTAGAAAATGGTCTAAATTTGATAAGAAGCAATTTATTAAAGACAAATGAAAAGTACTGTACTTGGAAAGATCTACTCAAATGCCTGTATGTAAAATGGGGGATAACAAGCCAGGCAACAGAACTGCAGAAAAGGATCTGGAAGGCACTACTGTGAGTCAGAGACTGAATGTGAGTCAACAGTGTGGTGATGTTGCAAAAAAGCAAATCCCATTTTAGGGTATATTTAACAGGAATGTCACGTGTAGCACACAGGCAGTAGTTTTTCTACGCTAGCAGCCACTGCTGAAGCCATAGCAGAGCACTGCATCCAATGAGAGCAGGAAAACCAGGAGCAGTGGAAGGAGCTGAGGAGAGAGCAGCCAGAGTGGCAAACGCTGTCTGCAAGGAGAGGATTGGTTGGGTTGGTTTAGACTAGAGAGAAGATTGACGAGCGAAAAGCCGTCCAATATTTAAAAGCTTGTTTTAAGAAGACAGTGATTAATTGTTCTCTGTGTCCACTGGGGATAGGACAAGAAGTAATCAGCTTAATTTGTAGCAAGGAAGATGTGGAGGTAAGTGCTAGGAAAAGCTTTATGAGTATTTGGAAAGTTAAGCAGGAAAACTGTGTCCTGAGGGAGGTTGTAGTGCCCTCATCACAGGAAGTTTTAAGAACAGATGAGACAGGAGACACAAAATTTTATCTAGGTTGTTTTCTTACAGTTTTGACAGGTTCAGAAGGGAATGGGCTGCCTGAACTCCTAATGTCTGGTCCCAACAGCTCCTGCAGTGCCTGAGAGGCAGGCTTGTCCCCTCACTGGCAGTCGTGGTGGGAACGTGGGGAAGCAGAGCCAGGGTGAATCACTCCCTTTGCAAATTGCCCTGCAGCACCTTCCATGCCCCTGGCATAATCCAGTTTTACAGTGCACATCCCAAAAAGACCTGAGGGAGCTTGTGTGTTCAGCAGTGTTACACTAGCATCCAGCACTGTAAGCCTTTCTATTTCTGCAGATAAACAAGCAGAGGGCTGGCCCAACTTCCTGCATCTTCATAACTAGGAATTGAAAATTATTGGAGACTCTTATCCTGGTTACTGATTAATTTACCCTGGGAAGATTTGGTGAAATTATTTGGAGATGGAAAAAAAGGCTTACACTTCTGCTTTCATCTATTGAAAACCACTGCAGATTTGTATGGTGTGTTAAAGTTACAAGATGATTTTTCTGTGCTCTTCCATCAAAAGAAGTAGACACGGGCAAAGGATTTTTCTCACTGCAACATATTTCTTCCTGTGTCCTCAAGCAGAGTGGTGTGATGAGGCATTGCAGAAAGTGCCTTTGCACCCAGTGGGTTTGAGAAGAGAGAGCCTAATGCTTGGCTCAGTAGACTTCAGTACTTGTGAGAGGGGCTTGTGGTACTTTTAGAGAGGAGGATGTTTCTTGGCCAATGGGGCTTTTCTTCCTGGCTGAAACCATTCAGCTACTAGCAAGCAATCCAAGACATACTATGTGGCATGTTACTGCTGTCTTTTCCTGAGTCTTAGATTTACACTAACAGCCTGTCTGGATCCAGTTGGGCCTAGGAGTGAATTTCTGAGTGTCTCCAGTGCAGAGAGCCAGTTTCCCTAGTGAACCTCATAGAAGGAAGAGTTTCCTTTTAGTTTAAAAGAACATCTGGGATTATATTCTTGTTGAAGTTGTACAGTGCTGTGCTTGGCCACAATCTGTGTGCACAGTTTATAATGTGACTGCTTTCCACCATCTTACATAAACTTGTAACTGCAGGCTCTTGCCATTCTTCAGAGGGAGTAGAGGATGAAGATACTATACTCTTCTTCTTGGCACTAGAAATGAGTCAGGGTTGACACACAAAAGTAGGAGGCAACAGTTTGTGTGTAGGAAGCTTGTTCTGTCCAAAGAAAATGTATGGGTTATATGCAGGGTGTTAGTCCTGCTGCACTGCAAGGCTGGTATCTTCTTCTGAAACTGAGTTCACACACACTCACCATTTGGAGCATATGGAGAGCTCAGCAGATCCAGCCCTCGAGGGATGACTGGTGAAAGGGTCGAAGGTAGGTTGGGATGTAATTACTTGTTTATGAGGCCCCATGTTGCACCAAGTTATAATTGTTTATGAACACTGCTGTGAAGTCAGGAGGGAAACGTTCCAACCAAGGAGATACTAAGATATAACCTAATTATTGTTGTTATTTTTATTCCTGCCTATTGTGGTAGCACCTACACAATGCTTGTTCATACACAGGGCAAAAAATGCTCCCTGCCCCAAAGAGCTAGCAAGCTATGGATGAGACAGGAGACAACAGATGGACACAGATAACTGGAGGAGTACAGAAAACCCAAAGATTGGTCAGCAGGATGGGTGGTATGATAGCATGTTGACAGCTTAGCTGTTGTCAGGCTTTCTGTAGGCATGTGGCAAGGAATTATAACAATAACTCAAACGTCGTCCTTTGCTTCGGTGTTGTGTGTGCATCTTCCATCTGTTTAGATAAAACAGCCTAGTTCTCATGCAATGAGGCTTTTTCTGTCCCCAAACTTCCCCTCATTCATTTGGTGTAGATAGGGACACACACTGGTCCAACAATGAAGTGTCCTTTGCAGTTTTCAAGGGAAACTATAGTTTATTATTGTGGAAAGAGAATGAGACTTCACGTGGGATTTTGCTGCCCTACGTTTTAAAGGACACTGGGAAAAGACTGATGGATCTCAGCAGGATGAATATCCAAAGTAAGTGGCATAACACAGGAGGTTTGTTGGCTGAAGTGGTGTCTTACCAAAGTGTTGCAAAAACTATCCAATGCCATTCATAGAAAACTCTTCTATCAGTATAGGTCATGTCCATGGTGCTGTACTGGTGAGTACAGGAGTAGCTGAAAGAGTGGAGGGTTCTGATTCAGCTGAACAGTGAACAGTTGTTCCACATATGTGGCTGTACCTAACTGCTGGGGAACTTGAGTGTGCTCAGCCTTAGGACTCTGCCTGTACCAGTATCTGCATTCACATGTAAGTCTTCTTTTAGGTGTTACCTTGAGAGGGCCACAAAATGGAGGATAAACATCAGGTAATTTTAGGGAGTCCTTGTTTCTGAATTAGAATTATATCAAGTAACTTTGTGTGGTGCTGTGATACCATTTCTCTCTCTAACTGTGTGTTGTGTTATCATCACACAGTATGTCAACATCAGATAACCTGTAAGGGATGGTGAGATTTCTTAGCTGCTTATATATTTTTAGGTTTGGTGCTGAAGAACAGAGAATGATGAGTAAATATTCAGCTGTTCTTGACCTGACCATACCCAGCTCTCCCAGCTTCTTTGCATATCATGCTCTAGCTTCTCACCATTAAGATGGTTCATGCAATTGTGAAAGCTAATCATATATTGAAGTGTATTGTCCAAAGCATAGAAAACAGGTCAAGGGATGAGTTTATTTCCCCATACTCAGCATTTATGGGATTATATCTGTTTATTTGGCTCCCCAGTACAAGAAAAACATTGGCAAAGTGCAGCAAGTCCAGTGAAGAACCCCTGAGGAAAACTGTTAGGACCTGGCCACCATTGGGTTCTTGTATTGCTGACCCCTAATCCTGAAGTGCAGTGGTCCTGTCAGTTTTCCATGGGCTTTGCAGTGCACCCATCTGGTACCAGCTGTAAACCATGGAATCATGTAAAATCTTGAGCTGGAAGGGACCCATCAGGATCATCAAGTCTAACTCCCTGCTCTTCACAGCATTACCTAAAACCAAACCATATGACTGAGTGTCATCCAGATGCTCCTTGAACTTTGATAGACCTGGTGCCTAGCCTTCTTCTGGGGAACCCTGTTCCAGTGACTCCCTCTCAGTGAAGAACATTTTCTTAGTGCCCAGTCTGAACTTCCTCTGATGCAGCTACATACTCTTGTTTACAATCATACTGCTGGGGACTCTTTTAAAAGTTGTGCCATTCTTTTACTTATTGGGCCTATCGCATCACAGAAGGCAACCTGGCTGATTTTTTGGTATTTTGTCTTCCATGCTGGCTGTTCCCAATCATATTCTAGTCATTTGTATGCCTAGAAATGGGTTCCAGCAGGATTTGCTGAATAACCTTCCTTGGGACTGATGTTAGGCTAACCAGCCCCTAATTCCTTGAATCTTCCTTCTTGTCCTTTTTGAAGACAGGTCTGACATTTACCCATTTCCAGTCATTGGAAACTTCCTCCAGTTATCACAACCTTTCCCATGTGGCTGAGAGTAACCTACAGTGACATCAGCCACCATTGCATGCCTCTGTGCTGTTGGGGCATCTTGTCTCATTGTAAGGACTTGAGTATGCCCAGTTTGTTTAAATGGTTCTTAACTCAGTCTTCCTCTGCTATGGGTAGGGTTTCAGTCCCCTGGATTCTTCCACTGGGCACATGGAACAAGAAGGCTTGGAACAGTCCTTGCCAGTGATGGCTAAAAAGGCACTGAGGACCTAAATGTTTTCTTTTTACCACTGGTTTCTTGTTCCATTCAGCTTTGGGCCCACAGATTCCTTAGTCATGCTTTTGCTAGCAGGGTGCATTAAGAAGCCCTTCTTGATGCCTTTCACATTTTATGAATTTTCATGCAATTTCAAGCTTTTCTAATTTTCATCCTGACGTGCTGAGGCAGAGTTTCAGTATTCTTCCTGAGAAGCACACCCCCACTTTCACCTTTCATTCGCATCCTTTTGTGTTTGAGTGCTGTCAGGAGTTTCCCATTCAGCTGCCTGCTTCCTTCCACACCCACTTGGCTTCCCACAAATTGAATTGAACTGTTCTTGTGCTTTGAGGAGTTTGTTCTTTAAGATCTTTAAGGTCTCCTGGGTCCCTTTGCTAGATTATCCCATGTAAGTGCTCAGTGAATGATTTCTTAAAGCTCTCCAGTGATTATTCTGTCACTGTAATTGTGCTGGAAAAAGGTTCTGTTTGTAAACTGATTCATATGTCATTTCAGATTTGGTTGTTCTTCTCTGTAATTTTGGTTTCTCTTTATGTTAAACACATTATACCTCTTCTCTCTATTTCCACTTAAGTCTTTTCTGTCTTGCTTCTGGTGGTTTGACCCTGGCTGGATGCCAGGTATCCACCAAAGCTGGTCTGCCATTCCCCTCCTCAGCTGGATAGGGAGAGAAAATAAAACAAATGGTCCATGAGTTGAGATAAGGGCAGGGAGAGATCACTCAGCAAATACTGTCATAGGCAAGAGACTTGACTTGGGGAAGGCAGTTGAATTTATTACCAATCGAAATCAGAACAAGATAATGAGAAGTAAAAAACTCCTAAAAACACCTCCCCACAGCCCTCCTTCCTTCACAGCCTTAGCTTTATTCCTGATTCTCTACCTCCTCCTGCCTTCAGCAGTGCAGGAAGATGAGGAATGGGGCTTTCAGTCAGTTCATCCCATGTTGTTTCTGTTGCTGCTCCGTCCTCAGGGAGAGGAGTCCTTCCCTTCCTCTAGTGTGGGTCCCTTCCACAGGAGACAGTTCTTCCTGAATTTTTCCAATGTAAGTCCTTCCACAGGCTACAGTTCTTCATGAACTGCTCCAACACAGATCCTTTTCCACAGGGTGTGGCCCTTCAGGAACAGACTGCTTCAGTGTGGGTCCCCCACAAGGTCACCCGTCCTGCCAGGAGCCTGTTCCAGCACAGGTTTCCCAAGGGGTCACAGTCTTCTTTGGGCATTCACCTGCTCCAGCTTGGGTCCCCTCCATGGGTGGATCTCTGCATCCCCTCGGTTTTCCACAGACTGCAGGGACAAATCCTGCCTCACCATGGTCTTCAGTGTGGGCTGCAGGGGAATCTCAGCTCTGGTGCTTGGAAGACCTCCTGCCCCTCCTTCTCCCCTGACTTTGGTGTTCTGCAGAGTTCTTCCTGTCACATATTCTCACTTCTCCCTTTTCTGACCACAATTAATTCTGTGCAAAATAATTTTTTTCCTACATAAATATGTTATCCCAGAGGTGTTACTACCCCCACTTGTGGGCTCAGCCTTGGCCAGTGGTGATTCTGTCTTGGAGCTGACTGGCATTGGCTCTCTTGAACACAGGAGAAGCTTCTGGCAGTTCTGAGAGAATCCACTAATCCACCCCTGTACACACACTCCCCCCACCGCCCCCCCTGCCCCAGTTACCAGAAACTTGCCATGCTTTATAGCCTCCTTTTGCTGGACTCTGTCTAGATAGTCTCATGTGTTTAACTTTATGGTGAAGGTGTTGGTTTTTTTTTTTTTTTTTTTGTTTTTGTTTGTTTGGTTTTTTTTCTTTTGTGTGGTTTTTTTTTTGTTTTGTTGCTGTTGTTCTGTGATTTTTCCCCCCGACACCTCCCTTCTTTATACTGTTAGAGGTAAATAATCAAATGGAAAGGACAGGAGGCACAAACTTTCTTTTTCATCCTGCCATTGAGTTATTTCATGACAAAAGCAAATTGCTATCTCTATTTCTTATCTCTGAAAAAGGTCTCAAATTCAATAGATGGAGTTTAAATTCTTTTTGTTGAAGATCATAGACAACAGACCAATTTATTTCATCACATTTGGTACACTCTTCATCTTAGGATTGGTTTGAGATTGTATCCCAAACTGTTTTCTCAGTTAATGGTTGTCAGACTTATCAGCAGATGCTGCCAACCCATAAAATTCTGTGTTGTGCACCATGTACCTTCGTCCTCTGACTTGTAATAGCATTGCAGTAAAAAACCCACCTGAAATGACACTGTGGACTAACAATAGGTTAATTGCCAAGACCCTAATGATCACATGTCTAGCCAGAGAATTAATTAAGTTACATATTCCATGTAATAGTGTTGCTATCCCTTTATGGAGATTCTTTGCCATTGCTCAAAAGAATAAAGACATAGATTCCTTGTTTCAATTCCTTTCTGCTCAACCCTCTCATGACTAAAAGAATGGGCATCCATCAGTACTGTAGTCCTCCAGATTCTATGAAGAAAAATCCACCTTAATACTCTAATTGTACAGAGAGGAGTCTAGTTGTAGCAACTATTAATATATTGAATTATATTACTGTATTCCCCAGTCATACACAAGAATTTTGTTGTGTGATGCTGTCTAAATGTAGAACAAAAGGTTTTCATCCTAAGTGATTTGTGTCTCTAAAGCATGCCCCTCTGTGGCCTCTAATAAAGATAACTTTCTATAATTGATTGAGCCTCTAGTACTGCACCTGGACAGAATGTCCCTGGAGGCTAACCTGCAGGAATGAGTGAGTCAGATGAGTATTTGTTAGTGTACTTAGCTGCACACTGCATTATACCAAATTCCCATGGGCCTTCCCAGTTTGGGTAGGTGTTGCAAGGGCCAGAGGGCTTCGTTTAGAAAAGATTCTAGAACAGAACATTACTTTTACCTTTGGACAACTCTCTTTTGGAATGAGTAGGGTTGGAGAGGATTTTGCTGAGTGCTGTGGAAGCTATGACAAGGAGTTTAAAGGTGTTATCTGGGCATGCATGCAGTACTAAAATACTGGTTAAATCCCTTAGTTCATGATGTCTGTATACTGTGCTTCCCTTGTACTCTGTTTCCAGCAGTAGATGGTAACAGTGAATAGTGGCAGTACACGCCGTGCACCTGCATATCTGTTTGTAAGATCTGCTTTTAGAGTAGCCTGGCAGAGAGGAGCGAAGATGGGCGAGGCAGGCTTTGCTTTACATCTCTGCTGAAGTCAACTGCACAGTACTTATTCTAATGCCATTGGTGTTGTGTCTAATCTGAAACGTGAGCAGACATAAGGCTTAGTAAATTGATGACCTCACTGTCTTGCCATCTTTGTCTCCGGATAACTAGATGTCTAAGAGGCTCAGGCAGTGATAAAGCTGGAAAACTCAAGCTCACCTAAATAAAGCTTGCATTTTGGATTGCTTAGTATGCTTAATTTCTTCCCTAAAGTCCTGGCTTCAGATCCTGGTGAGACCATAAGGGAAAAAGGCATGCGAAGGTGCTCAGTTATTCCCTGCCTGGTGTATATCTCTGTGACAGAAGCAGCCCAGGAAATCTGGCATATGCCAAGTGTAGAAGAATCAAGAAGATTGTGAGGAAGGATTGTGGTAGTAGATGGGCTGGATCCCATGCTGTTGGCATGCAGCTATTCTCTGCTTTCCCAAAAGTCAAACAAGCACGTGCTCAACGCTTACAAAGTTTGCATGTGTGCATGCTTGGTTGTACACCCTCCCTGGACTCTCTGCCCCTGTGCCAAGGTAGCACTTGATGGCTCCTACTTTGATAATACCTGCTGGCTTCTGACTGTACCCAGCACAACTGAAGCCCTTTGTGGTGCTGATGCTCAGGCTGGCTGTGATGGTGTTTTCATAAGGCTCAAACTTTTATTCTTCACCTGGTCCCTTTGAACTCTGCCCACCACTCAGTGAATACTAACACCAGCCTATAAATTATCCAGCAGAGCCCTGGCACTTCAGCAGGCTGTGTTTTCAGTGGCATGCATGCATAATCGATCTGGGAGGCTGCCTCTGCTTTTACTCAGGCATTTGCAGAGACCTTAGACTTTCAGAGTTTTCAATCACTGCTGCTTGTGCATTTGTTCACTTCTCTGACTGCCTTTTCCTCTGCCACCTGCACACATACCCTTCTGCATCTGCCTGGATGTAGTGTGTCATTTCACAGCATAACCTGCCATAAGTTTGGGGATGATGTTATAGGCAACTTTCTTATGAGGTGTGGAAGCAACAGGTCACTGAAAACAACTGTAATGTAGAGTTTTGTGCATCAGAATTTGAAATGCTCTATCTTGGGGTTGGGTGTGTGTGTGTTTTGGTCCCATGATGTGCCTTATAGAGCAGCCTAATGAGCAGATGCTACTGTCCTTTACTTCTTTCATGTTTCCAGGTGAAACTCTTAGCATCATAATGCTGCCCTGTGACTCATTGCTTTACCTTCTTTAGGCAGCTGGAAGGTTGCCTTTCTTGCTGACTGTCTGTAGAGTTTGAACTCTAAAGAGTTAAATGGTTGCTGTAGCATTTGGCTGCTGGGGCTGATTTCTCTTGCCTTGGAGCTTCTCTGTGTTTTTACTTAGCTCTGTCCACAACCAAAATATCTTAGTTGAATCTTTTTTCTCTTACATTTCTTTTTTCTCTTATGATAAGTTGCCCAGAATGGTCAAACCTTTGTCTAAACTGCAAATGGAGTCAGCCTTGATTATCAAGGTTTTACTTATCTTCTCCAATCAGTTCATAGTAAACCACCTTCTTAACACTTACACATCATCATGTGCCCCTGTGAAAAGGTTGGGTTATTGCATCCTATATGAGCAGTCAGTTCCCAGTAAAAGATTGTGCCACTTGAGAGAAGGAGGGGACAGGGTATAGGTTTGATGTCTGTGTGATGGGGAACTGACAGTGCTAGGACTCCAAGGAACAAATCAGGAAAATAAGTAAAAATGGAGTCTAATAAATGATTTATCTGTATTGTAGATGTGGTTGGCACTAACAGCATAGGTGATGGCCTGGTAGCAAAAGAATCCAAAGGAAATGGGTGGAGAACAGGTAGGAAGAAGGAAGTTTTAAAAGCAAAAAGTAAAACTGTGAAAAAAATTGCCAAGGTTTTGGTGAGGCAAAAGTATATAGGGAAGTAGAATAGGCTGGGAGGGAGAAGGACTACAGAAAGTTGTTTAAAGAAGACTGTGAATAAAGAGAGCAGAAGGAAGCTTTCTGATTTATGAAGTGTAGATCTAAAGAGCTTCATGTGTGTGCTGACCCTGCTGACATCTGCACAAGAACCTGGCTGACTTGGTGCAGAAAGGAAGAGGAGAGAGCCAGGAGGCAACACTGGAAGGGATGTCTGGAAGGAGCAAGGTGGAAAAGGAGACAGTCACTGGGAAGGGAAAGAATATCAAGCAGTGGGTTGGATGTAGGGGAAGTGTGGGGAAATGCAGAAGGGAAAAATAAAGTGACAAGACTCCTTTTGAGGAGGAACAAAATCGCAAAAGAAATGCAATGCTTTTAGTATTTTTATTCTTTCATGTAAAAACAACCCCCAAAACATTCAACATGCCTTGCTCCTAGGTGTGTGATTGGAGAGGTGGGTTGGAGAATGAATCATAGATGTCTCATCGTTCTAGGGTAGAGTGTGTGAAAAAGACCGTAACCGGTATTGACACTGTCTGTTGAACACTGAATATGTTTTTGTGCCTGATAGGAAATGTATATTTATTTGAGGCAGAGGATTTTCAGTGTGTGTGTGTTGTTTAAGGACTGTGCAGGAGCTTCATTTGACCTAGCTGGAAAGAAAAAGTGTTCTCTTTGGGTTCACTTGCTAATATTTGAGTTTCTGCAGTTACATTTCCACATGTATTTTTCCTTCCCTATTTCTACAGATATAATCCAGCTGAACTAAAAGGGGATCTGACTGCTTACAAGAGAAACAGTCAAACTGACTTGACACAAAGTACTGTCACTTGCATGGAGTAAGCACTTAGGTGAAAGGCATTTTCCCTTCTAATCCTTCAGTTGTATTAATCTTAGGTGTTGCTTTCAATAATAACAAATAAAATGTACTCAAATAGAATAACGATTTCTTTTAATTGGTAGTATCCTTTAATGGAATATAATTTGCCAATGCCAGTTTATTTTTGGATCCAAGACAAATAGCAAGAAAGCTTTGTAATTTTTTATTAATTTCAAGTATGCTTAAAACCAGTGCAAGATCTGTTAAAAAACAAGTGCAAGTTTCTGAATTTTAAAGCCATCTAGGAAAGAAGATGCCAGTCTTTAACTACCTT
>VZRX01016745.1:0-49811 GCA_013398075.1 Notiomystis cincta | reverse complement strand
ACTTAAATTATTGGACTGGCTAATAATTCATATTCATAATGAGAAGAAACACAAGCTGAGTTATATAGATCATTGCAGGAAATGAAAAACATGGAAAAAGTGTTGAGAAGGAATGAGGAGGGTGCAGGTTTGTATAAGATAAAGAGATAATTTTCCTGTCATCTTTTCTTCAAATCCTACAGTCTGACCAAGTTCCTAGAGAGGAGGCACTCTGCACCTTGTGAGTGGAAGGACAAAAGCATGGATATATGAATTGGGAAGAGATGATACTGTGGGGGCAGCATGGCTGTGTCTGCTCTTGATTAATTTCCTTCTCCAGGGGAAATAGGGGCTTGGCAAAAAGATCTACGCAGACTGATGCCACTGCTTTTCCAAGTCCATTTTCTTTAGTTAAAACTAGGAATTCAAATCCCACCTTCTATCAAATGACCAGCCTGAGGCTGGGATTTGGCACTGTGTATCCTCATCCCTCCTTGGCTTCTCTGGATGGAGGCGTAGAGTCTTGTGTTTCCCTTGTGTTTCCCTTGTGTTTCCCTTGTGTTTCCCTTGTGTTTCCCTTGGTAGAGCTCAGCTTTCTCTGCTTGGTGTGACAGTGGAAGGTCTCTTGGGGAGCTGATGTTGGCTGGTCCCACCTGCCATCTGCGACGAGGTGTTGGCGGCTTCTTTTTTNGTGTTTCCCTTGTGTTTCCCTTGTGTTTCCCTTGTGTTTCCCTTGTGTTTCCCTTGTGTTTCCCTTGTGTTTCCCTTGTGTTTCCCTTGTGTTTCCCTTGTGTTTCCCTTGGTAGAGCTCAGCTTTCTCTGCTTGGTGTGACAGTGGAAGGTCTCTTGGGGAGCTGATGTTGGCTGGTCCCACCTGCCATCTGTGACGAGGTGTTGGAGGCTTTCTTTTTGGGAGTTGGTATGGGAGTGAGGAAGGAGTGAGGCCTAGCAACTCTGCTGAGGATCGAAAGGGAAGCACAAATGTGTAGGATGCAATTTCTTAGTCTGCACAACAATTCCATAAATTTAAAATATGAGGTCTCCCTATGATTCTTTCCCTGATGAGGAAGGAGAGGAAGTTGAGAATGCAAGGAAACACTGTATATGCAGACTGAGACCTTGAAGACACCAGTGAGTCTGTATGTCAAAAGAAATGAGGCCTACAGGGCCAAGAAATGTGTTGGCAAAGCAAGATTATAGGAAGATGTGAGAGTCTACTGCCTTCTTCAGATGGGTGAGCTCTGTCATACTGGGTGGGGTTTTTCTGTGTGAAGTAGTTGGTGAGGCTCCCCAACCTCTCCCTAACTACTGAGATCTGTTTGTTGATAATAGTTAGCACTCTGCTGTCTTACTTGTCTCTGGTTTAGTGCGTGTGATTCTATTTCCATATGGTATTTCCTTCTGTGTGAACTGAAACCAGTGTGGAATGATAAGGGCAGTAGGTGTCTCTTCTGAAGACAGCAGACATTCTCTGTATTCCTGTTGGGGAGGGCTCATGCTGAATTATTGGTTCACACATCAGTGCAGCTGCTTTTGCATTGATAATGGCTAGATGAGGGTGCACTTCAGCTGAGCATGTCTGCTGTTTCTTTGAGATAGATGGAAGATACTTCAAATTTGTGTGAGCTCTCCTTGGGTGTCAGCTGTTGAAATATATGGTGGTGAATTATATACATGCAAGATGTATGAAGTGAACTAGATACTTCTTGTTGTATTGTTCTCTGGTTTCCATGTTTCTCTCTTTAGCCAAATGCTTCCTTTTGCTGGGGGCTGTGCTGCCTCATCTGAGGCTCAAATGACACTTGGTTTCTTGGCACTGCACCAAGACATACTGTTTTTCTGGGGACTGTGGTACAACACTTACTAATAATAATGGGAATAATGGAGTTAGACTGTGTGAGAAGAGAATTTATGATCCCCCTCCAGTTCCTGTGAGATACATCATCTAAAGAAGTATATGGAGAAACCAGCAGAGCCTTCACAGTAAAAGCCACATTGGAGGGAACCACTGTCAAAGCAGAAAGAAACTGCTTCCCTGCCATCTGCTGGGGTTTTTCATGTCCCTGTGTCATGCTTTCAGTCTTTCATCTCTTCAAGGTTTGAAAAACATTTTGCACCTGGTCTTTCTGCTGTGGGCACAGTGCCAAAGGGCACACCTGACCAATGTACAGGGTCACCCCAGGGGACCTGCATTAAGACTGAACCCAAGTCCAAGGCATAGCACATTTGATGAACTGTGCTTTTCCCTAAGGGTCTTTTTCCCTGTATAACAAAACAGCTCTCACAGATTGGTGTGACTGATGATACCCACTCAGGAGGAGCAAATGCTGTGAAGACAAACAGTTTGGCATGGATAGAAGTTGAAGTATTTTGGGATGAAGCCAAACAGTGAAATAGAAATGCTTCAGGTTGTGTCTGCCATCAGTTAAGGTCCTGGGAGCTGTGGGTCAGCACAACTTCCTTTTGAATTGTAGTCCTTGATTTTCATTATGATGTTGTACCTGATTTATTTAGTTTGTTATGACCATTATGTGTGCCACCTTGCCCCATCTGCCTTCACTGAGTATCCCTGATTTCTCAGCCCTTATAGTTGAATTGAGCACTTCTTTCTCAGACTGACCTGGCAGTGCTTATGTAGAATGAGTAGAGATGGGTGGAGTAGTGATGGGGAAATTGGGCAGCATGAGCCCACCCTGAGTAGAGGGGAAGAGTGTGTTTCCTTGGGCTAAGCTTCTGGTTTGCCTTTTTCCTTACTGCTCACTGCTTTCTTGACTGTTCTCTGTGGTGTCATCTCCTTTAATCCTTGTGCAGTAAAGGTTAATGTTAATGCTGTGTATGAAGGAAGGAGTCCCTGCTGGTACAGGAAAAGAATTATTTAATAAAAAAGTAATCATTGATCAGTGGCTCCAATCCGTCAAAGGTCACTTATTGATCCACCTCTCACTGTGAGTCAGGCCCTCTGTTTTAATGACCTAATTCCCAGGTAAGTCTCTCTGTTATTTGGCAAAAGTGGTGCTAGGAAGCCCTGCATCTTACAGAAATGTCACTTTTGGCATGTGGTGCCGGGGGGAGAAAAAGATTTTAAGTGATCTCAGCTGTCCATGCTTTAACATACTCCTAGTCCTGCTTGTTTCATGCATTTGCTATCTCAAGGAAACCAAAAGTTGCAAGGATCATGGAGGTTAGATGTTCTCTTACTGCTGGGGAAATCTTTTCAGACCAGAACTAAGTACAGTAATAGAGGCAATGCAAAGGCAGGTAAGATATTTGTGAAGCTGTAATTATGTCTTTTGCCTAGTTTAGTTTGGAAGAAGTAAGGGCAAATATAAGAGAAGGCTCCAAATACCAAATTTTGTTAAAAGTTTCTGGCAGGCATTTCTCTTCCTTCTGGCCCTCTAATAGGAGCTGTAGGAGGGCACAAAATGATTTGTAAAGATGTCACATTTCTGAGTGGTTGCAGAGAAACTGAAGAGCATCATGTCATCCACTCACTGTGAAGGATAGCATTCACCAGCACTTCTAGTGTGATATCCCAGTAAAAACCTCTTGAGATGTAAAAATCCTATGGGCTCAACTAGCTCTGGTGCTTGTAGGAGGATAAGTTTTACATAATTCTCTGCAAATCCCATGCAGATGCAGGTTGCCAAAGGCTGCTGCACCTGGATGGGAGCATTCCCATTTGCCACGTCTCTTACTTGGTACCCTGTTCCCATACAGCACAGAAATACATAATCCATTTTTTTTGCATAGAGTCTTTTTATAGGCATACTAAAAGTGGCATTAAAAATATAGAACTTAATATATCCTTTGCTGCAAAGGCTGCTACATGTAATATTCATATTGTTCTAGAGTGCATGTGCACAGGTAAGCTGGGTAGCTCAGAAAGACAGCTGCCTGCAGTGCATATCTGAATGGAAAGAGCAAGAGGAACTCAGGCCAGAAGGGCTGTGGCATAAACTGACAGCCTTGGAAACTGAGATGACATTTCATGACATGATGTTGTAAAGTTAATAGAGTTAACCAGGTTTTATGTCTTTATCTACAATCTCAGTTTCTGAAACAGGATGCAGAGGCTTGATCTGAACCAGAACAGGAGCATGCTGGACTGGAGAAGAAAAGTGTGAGTTTCTGTGGCAGTTTGCATCTGCAGTGATGTAGACATCATTGAGGCTTTGTTCTGTGCTCCAAATCTTAACAAAACACAGGGGAAGTTCACATGTCTTTTGGAAATGCCCAGGTTAAACTTCAGAAAAAAAGAGCAGCTCAAAATTCTATCTTCATGACTTGTCAGTGTCTTTGATTACAAAATATCCCCTGTCTTAAGTATCAAATAAAAGATCTGGGACAAAAAGTACTTTCTAGCCAATAAAAAATTGCTTCTGACTTCAGTAGTGCTGAATATTGCCTTATTTTGCCTAATTCTTTGGATAACATTAGTAGTTACCATCTTTTCCCAATCAAATGTAGACTCTCTACACTAGAACTGTGTGCATCTGGGAGCAGCTGTAACTGAGGAGGTTCTGTCTTTGGCTGCAGCTGCGAATTCTGGCCTTTCCTGCACTCTTGATGAAGTAATGAACATCTCTACTTTGTTTCTCTGCTCCATCTTGGCTGCTTTTGTTCTCAGAGGCTGATATTTAGCTCTTGAAGCATGTCTTCTTGAATGTCATATACCTCACTGGAATTTCCCCAGACCTGTTGTGTATCGATACCCTCTGCAGGCAAGGCCAGTTTGTACACTGGTGTTTCCCCATGTGCTGGAAATGGAGGGCACTGATCTTCTACTTCTTTTCTCTTGTGGGAACAGGTATGTTTGGCACCTCTCTGATATTCCATGGGAACCAAGTTCTCAGAGATTTGGTAGTGTGTGTGTCTATCTGGAGTGTCTTCAAACAGATGTGTGGAGTTAAAGAAAGGCTATAAAATTTCCCTGGGGATTTCATTGCAAGCTGCTGGAGCGATTAATGAATAGCAGCAGGGTGCTATGTGGGTGTTTGCTCCAAGGCTGTCTGTGATTATACAGGACAGGGACTTGCACTTTTTCACACTGAAACAGTAGTATTTTTCTTGGGGAATTTTTTTTTCTCTAATAGAATGAACATGCTGACTTATGGAAGAGGAGTGCTGTTCCTCACTGGTGCGTGGGTATCAGATGAAGCCTGTACTACTGAGCTACTCAGTGCTGTGGTTCACTGCAGACTACATGGGTAAAGAAAGATTTTGAAGAAGGAGGTTCTGCTCTGGCCTCTCTCAGGGTGCATTATTTTCTATGGTTATTGATGGTCTTGTAACTCTCAAGTGACAGTGCAGAGTGGAGTCCTTAAGTGAGTTACGAAAGGCTATCAATAACTTGGAAATAATGTACGAAAAGCTGGTCCCTCTTAAAGCCAGTCAAAAGCAAACCTTGGCTTTAGTCTTTCTGTTGACAGAGTTTGTAATTTGGTTCGGTTTTTGTTTAAGGTCCTGGAGTGACCAGGGTGGCTGGCTATGCTATGGAAAATAACTGCTTTGGAAGAGGGCAGAGGGCAGGCCTGGGAACTTGATTCTTTTTATTATGACAGTTGAGGGGAGGAGGAAGGAGGAAATGAATCCAAGGCCCACAGCACAGAGAGCACAGAAATATGGACATATGGGAGTAGTTTGTGGGGCATGTGACATGAGGGAACATTTAGTCTTCTTTCTACTGCTGGTACTCAGCTCTGGGGTTCAGGATCTGCTCCAGTGGTGGAGGACAGTGCTTATCCTCACAGCATCTGATTCAGGCCAAGAGGTAATTCCCTAGCAGTTGCCTTAGCAGTACCATCAGCTATCAACACAACAGAAGATAGTGCTGCAATGATAGACAGTCCAGGAAAAGAGGAAACAAGCGCAACTGTTTGTGTTTTTTTAACTGACAGAAGTGGTTGATAATTTGTAGCTATATAATATAACCATTGGCAAAGCAGGAAAAGAATAAGATTGACTGTTTTGTCTTTGCAGAGGTTTTGATCATGGAGTTGCTCTGTTACCTCCAGAGAACTTAATGACACACAGTTCAGCATGGCCAGACTGGATAGAGTTAAGTAGTGGCACCATGCACTATGTCCAGTTTATTTTGAAATATGATTGTTGCCATTAAATTAAGTAGAACAACCCATCAATGACATACATTTTTAAATTTTGTGGTTTATTTTTAAAGCTTTTTATATGCATTAAAAAAAAAAGCTCTCAGACTAATCACAGTACATCTTCAAAATGTCCTGGCCTGTATCATGACCCTTGATCATGGAAGTGCCAACCATAATAGCTTTATCCATCTGTAAAACAGAAGTCATGTTGGTTTAGCTCCTTTCCTGATACTGAGGAGTTAAATTTTGTGACACACAGTCAATTGCTTTAGATTAAAAAATGGAGCATCAGTTGGCAGATAGTCACCATCCTCGTGGACACTATTAGCTTATGATGAATGTAAGGTAACCTCATTTGCCTTAAGCCTTTCTTGTTGTGAGCAGAATTAAATTGCACTGTTTTCTGTTGACCAAGGACATAGACCCACGAGCCCCTCAGCTGATGGGTGCTGCCTCCACAAGCCACAGTGCCTTAACTGTGTGTCTGTGCCCCTGATTTGTTACCCACACCTCACAGTCCTCCATCCAGCACTCTCTTCTCCAGTATTTTTCCTAGCTTATACAAAGAGAGTTTTGCATCAGAGGCTTAGTACAAACAGGCTGTGATTGACCTTTTAAACCAAACAAGCTTGCATGTTTCCAATATGAAGAGACAGCAGACAAGCCTCTGGCTTGAGGCATAAGATGGAGAAGAAAGGGAGGGATAAATATCAGAGGAGTAGGAATAAAGAACATAGCCTTGCTATGTGGAGCAGAGAAAAAACCCACAACTTCTGCTTGCTTTGTCAGTATGTCTGACATGTTGCAAGACACTTTGTAGTGGGAGTTTCTTCTCTGTGGAGGAAGGAGAAGGAATGTGCCTGTGTATATTTATAGACCATAAATATTTGTTTTGTGCAGGTTTTAGATACTCTCATGTGAAGATCCTCAGAGTTCTTCTCAGATTGACTTGGCATCTGTTCAGCCACACAGAAGACTTGTGTGCATGAAAATTCTGCTGTAAGAGTCAGCACTCTCTTGTGCTCTCTTTGGTTACCTCTAGGCAAGAAAGGTTTGAATTTCATCTGGGAGTTCAAAAAGGAAGATGCACTAAATTAATATCACATATGTGTTCTGGCCTTTGCCCATCCTGATTATTTTGCTCACTTTGCCCACATTAGAGACTGTGCTTCTCTGGGGGCATTTTCTAGAGGAAGCTCAACTACCACTCTCTTCTTGTATTTTAAAGGGATTTGATGTACTTTGTCCGTGGAGTGGGTGGGGCTGACTCGTTGAAGAGAGTTCTGGGCAAAGCACTCGCTTACCAGCAACTCTTTCCAATGTGCAGAGGGCAGTTGGTAGGGTGGACCATAATTGCAGCAGGTGAAATGTGGTGATTAATGCAGGGATTGTGCCTTGCCTGTTCCTATAAAGGACTTCTAAAAGTCATACCTATGATTATGCATGGTTATTCTTTGAAAATTGTCCATAAGACTGCAAATACATAGTCTGTTAATGCTTTCTTAGGATAAGTGCTTTTCCCCCTTTAATGCTAATGTTAAACTATGTTTACTATATTTACTTTGCCCTTTTGACTTCTAGTTTTGTATTCTTTATCTAGGGACTGATATTTCTCCAGATCATGTTAAATGATGACAAGTGCAAAAACCAGTGCTGTGAAGGTGTCTTTGAGCTCTTACCTAATACAGATCAGATGTTTTGGAGTTTACAGTTTACCATTGCATAAGTCCTAGGTCAGGATTGTGTTTTTTTGGTGTCTTTGTTTCACTGGCATAGTGCTGTGTTTTTAATTTAGGATGAGAATAATTTTGATATACACACGGCTGTTTAGTTGTTGCTGAGCAGTGCTCACACTAGGTCAGGAACTTTGCTGCTTCTTATACTGCCCCACCAGTGAGTAGGTCAGGGGTACACAAAATGCTGTGAGGGGAAGCAGCCAGGACAGCTGACCCAAACTGGTCAAAGAGCTATTCCATACCAGATGGTGTCATGCTGGACAATCAAACCGTGTGGAGCTGGCTGGCAGGGTGTTGGTCTGCTGCCTGGGGACTGTCTGGGCATCAGCCAGTGGGTGATGAACAATTGCATATGCATCACTTGTTTTGTATATTCTTTTGTTGTCATTATTATTTTTTTCCTTCCTCCCTTTTTTGTCCTATTAAACTCTCTTTATCTCAACCCAGGGGTTTTATAATTTTTGTGATTCTCTCCCCTATCCTACTGTGGGGTAGTGAGCAGAAGGCTGTGTGGTGTTTAGTTGCCTGCTGTTTTAAACCACAACTGTCCTTTTTGGTGCCCCATGTGCAGTACTAAGGGTTGAAATAAAGACAGAGCTGACAAGAGCATGTTAAACCAAACTCATTATAAGCATTCATTATATTAGTTTAGTAGTCACTGGTCACAGTGTTGATTTATTTGCTCTTAGAGGTGTTGTGCTTGGTTTCAGAGCTGTGTTGTGTAACACCTTACTTGCTGTCTATATATCCTGTTGTGTTACAGTCTCTATGGTGGCTGGTTTAAGATTATAATGTTGCTATATTGAGTAACACTGGCTTACAATATGATAAAATTAGTGGTCATGCGACTAATCTGGTATTTGTAGTCAGCATTGCCATCATCTCTGTACTTTGTGAACCATCTCTTGGAAAATATCAATAATTATTCTACCTTTTCTCCTCAGAGAGCCAATCTGTAGGGGGAGACAAGGGGGAAGACTTTCCCCTTCTCCTTCATCTTCCAGGCTATTTACAATAGATCTTGAGAATTTTTAATATCACTGGAGTGTTCAAGCCACCATGTTCCTATTGCTATATGTCCTGAATATATTTCAGGTCTTGTTTAAGATTAAACAACTATTTAGGAATGGTACTCAGAGATCTGCCCTGGGGCTGGACAGCTATGAGTGAAGTGGTATGGGGAAATTCCTAGGACAATGGACACCTGCATTGTTTTGGAACTTCACCCCTGAACAAGCGTAGAATCCTGAAAAACTAGTTAAACATTTGTAGAAAGTATGCTGTCACCCTTGCAATTCCAGAGACACAAATCACTGCAGCTTGTTTGGGCCTGGCCCGTGCCTACTGAGGCCTTTCTGCACTGTTCAGCACCTACCCTCAGGGGAAGAGAAGGTCTCTGGATCTGATGACAAAATGACAGACCCTGTGGTCACTCAAACCCTAGTGACAGGCACTGCAGCTAAATGAAAGAGCCAACCTGTGCTGCTATCAGTTGCCCCTGTACAAAAGGAGAAATATTGGATGCAAAAGTCAGGTCATGTAGTAGGGGAAGGAGGAAAATGTGGATGAGGCAGGCTATTCCAAAGCAGGGCCAGCATGAGAAGAGGAGGAGGAAGAGGCAGAACATACCTGATCCCTATCCCCAAAAGCTGTGAGATAGGCAAAAAGATCTCAGCCATTGTTGAGGTGAGCACATTGTCACCAGTGCTGGAATAACGGGGCTAGTAGCCTGGAATTAGAGGCTAGGGAAGCCAAGCAATTGGGATTTCTTTCTAGGGAAGTAGGCATTGACAAAGTGATTGCAAAAGAGGCACAGGCCCTGTGCCTCTGAAGGTGGCTCCTATTATACATGAAGGAATGGTATCCCTCCAAGGAATTTATTATAGGCATATGCACCTGGGCAAGTGGGCCACTATGGAGAGTGGTATCAAGTACCTGAGGGAATTAATTGTGCTGGAGGTGATTTTTAATGACCTCAACAATGAGCAGTTACCCAAGGATTCAGATGAAGTCAAGTGTACACAGTCTGGGTGTGCCCCATTGTTGCATGCCAACTCATTGGCAGCAGTGACCTGGAAGGATGGAGAGGGTGGGCTGGTGAACTCCAGCAATACAGAGAAAGTCTCTCTTCCTCCCATTTGGTCTGTGTCTCTTCTGTGGAAAAACTGTCACAGCAACTTAAAAGTGATATGTTGTACTTGTCACTTCTGTGGAGCACTATCTGAGCTACTCGGAGGAAGTGCTCCTCTGCTCAGGATGGAGAACATAGTGTGTACACACCGTAGGCCACCTGTGGTTCTACCTGTGTGACCACAGAAAGCACATCAAGGAGTGGGATAGAAAATCTTCCTCCACCCTGGAGGCACAGGAATGTGAGTCGTGAGGAAAAACAATCTCAGAAAGGCGTTCTTCCAGGAAAATTGCTGATGAGAAAAGTGGCCAATGCTCTACCTCTGCTCTGATTCATGGATACCTTGTGTGAGGGCTACAGCAATGGAAGCAGAGCAACTGACAGGACAGAGCAAACCCCTTTGGGCTGCTGGGTTGTGGCAGGATGTTGCTGCCTGGGGAGAGAAACGAGTTGTGAAAGTACGGCATGTAGATGCTCATGACCCAAGAGTCAGATCAGTGAAGAACATCAGAACAACAGGCACATGGATCAGGCTACTAAGACTGAAGTATCTCAGATGGTTCTGTACTGGCAACACAAGGGTGAATTATTTCCAGCCTGATGGGTCCATGACACCCCAGGTCACTGAGGAAGAGATGCAACATAGAGGTGGGCTTGTGATTGAGAGGTGGGCTTGCCCATGGGCACTATTGCACAGGTTATTCATGAATGTGAAACATGCACTGTGATCAAGCAGGCCAAGTTGTTAAATCCTCAGTGGTGTGGTGAATGACAGTCAAAATATAAATACGGGAAGGTCTGGCTCACCAATTATATCACACTCACAAACCCATCAAGGCCAGCTCTATGTCCTTTCAATTGTGCAAACAGCCACCGTTGGCTAGAAACATGTCCCGTGCCACATGCCACCACCCAAAGCAGTTTTGTGCCTTGGAAAGCAAGTCTTATGGTGACTTGACACCTCAGAAAGAATTTAGTCAGACAATGGGACTCATTTTCAAAACAATCTCATGAAGACCTGGGCCAAGTGTATACTATTGATTCAGTAGTCACATTCCCTATCATGCAGCAGCCTCTGGGGAAATCAAATGATACAATGGACTGTTAAAGACTACACTGAGAATAATGGGTGGTGGGACCTTCAAACACTGGAATACACATTTAGCAAAAGCCATGTGGTTAGTTAACACTAGAGCATCTGCCCCTCCCATGGTGGGGGCGAGTGAGTGAACAGCTGTGGGGTTTTTAGCTGCCTGCTGGGTAGAACTGCAACAGCTGGCTGGGAAAATACTCGAGATCTGAATCAGTTGTCAGATTCTAAGTGCTGAGAGAATGCGAGTAGAATTCTGGGTTTGGTCTTGATGTTCTATCATTTTTACCTTGCCTTGTGATCCATGAATTTTAAGGCCAGAAGCGGCCATTATGATGATCTACTCCAATTGCCTGTGTAATGGAAGCTGTAGGAGCTACAGCATATGCTCATATAGTGAAACTATTTTGGAGACTTGAAACATTTTTGGGAACAGTACACTGGGGACAGTTTCTCTCCCTTACCATTCTTCAGCCTTGCCTTAAATACTTTCTGATATTTATTGGCTCTTTGGAACTCAGACTGTGCTTTTTCATGTTTTTTTAACAATATTTACCTTGATAAGGGTAGGAACATGGACTGCAGAGGACCTCCTGAGTCCTATGGCATGCAGATGTGTATCTTCTACAGAAAGTAATCTCCAGTATTTTTTTTGATGTCTGCCAGTTTTCTGGGTGGATGGCCATTTCAGAACTTGACTCTGTTGATTGTTAAAAATGCTATTTTAATTAAATTAAATTAATTTAATACTCATAGCCAGTTTGTGCACCTTTCTACTGGTGTCAGTATTGTTCGTCAGATTAAATNATGTTGTACTTGTCACTTCTGTGGAGCACTATCTGAGCTACTCGGAGGAAGTGCTCCTCTGCTCAGGATGGAGAACATAGTGTGTACACACCGTAGGCCACCTGTGGTTCTACCTGTGTGACCACAGAAAGCACATCAAGGAGTGGGATAGAAAATCTTCCTCCACCCTGGAGGCACAGGAATGTGAGTCGTGAGGAAAAACAATCTCAGAAAGGCGTTCTTCCAGGAAAATTGCTGATGAGAAAAGTGGCCAATGCTCTACCTCTGCTCTGATTCATGGATACCTTGTGTGAGGGCTACAGCAATGGAAGCAGAGCAACTGACAGGACAGAGCAAACCCCTTTGGGCTGCTGGGTTGTGGCAGGATGTTGCTGCCTGGGGAGAGAAACGAGTTGTGAAAGTACGGCATGTAGATGCTCATGACCCAAGAGTCAGATCAGTGAAGAACATCAGAACAACAGGCACATGGATCAGGCTACTAAGACTGAAGTATCTCAGATGGTTCTGTACTGGCAACACAAGGGTGAATTATTTCCAGCCTGATGGGTCCATGACACCCCAGGTCACTGAGGAAGAGATGCAACATAGAGGTGGGCTTGTGATTGAGAGGTGGGCTTGCCCATGGGCACTATTGCACAGGTTATTCATGAATGTGAAACATGCACTGTGATCAAGCAGGCCAAGTTGTTAAATCCTCAGTGGTGTGGTGAATGACAGTCAAAATATAAATACGGGAAGGTCTGGCTCACCAATTATATCACACTCACAAACCCATCAAGGCCAGCTCTATGTCCTTTCAATTGTGCAAACAGCCACCGTTGGCTAGAAACATGTCCCGTGCCACATGCCACCACCCAAAGCAGTTTTGTGCCTTGGAAAGCAAGTCTTATGGTGACTTGACACCTCAGAAAGAATTTAGTCAGACAATGGGACTCATTTTCAAAACAATCTCATGAAGACCTGGGCCAAGTGTATACTATTGATTCAGTAGTCACATTCCCTATCATGCAGCAGCCTCTGGGGAAATCAAATGATACAATGGACTGTTAAAGACTACACTGAGAATAATGGGTGGTGGGACCTTCAAACACTGGAATACACATTTAGCAAAAGCCATGTGGTTAGTTAACACTAGAGCATCTGCCCCTCCCATGGTGGGGGCGAGTGAGTGAACAGCTGTGGGGTTTTTAGCTGCCTGCTGGGTAGAACTGCAACAGCTGGCTGGGAAAATACTCGAGATCTGAATCAGTTGTCAGATTCTAAGTGCTGAGAGAATGCGAGTAGAATTCTGGGTTTGGTCTTGATGTTCTATCATTTTTACCTTGCCTTGTGATCCATGAATTTTAAGGCCAGAAGCGGCCATTATGATGATCTACTCCAATTGCCTGTGTAATGGAAGCTGTAGGAGCTACAGCATATGCTCATATAGTGAAACTATTTTGGAGACTTGAAACATTTTTGGGAACAGTACACTGGGGACAGTTTCTCTCCCTTACCATTCTTCAGCCTTGCCTTAAATACTTTCTGATATTTATTGGCTCTTTGGAACTCAGACTGTGCTTTTTCATGTTTTTTTAACAATATTTACCTTGATAAGGGTAGGAACATGGACTGCAGAGGACCTCCTGAGTCCTATGGCATGCAGATGTGTATCTTCTACAGAAAGTAATCTCCAGTATTTTTTTTGATGTCTGCCAGTTTTCTGGGTGGATGGCCATTTCAGAACTTGACTCTGTTGATTGTTAAAAATGCTATTTTAATTAAATTAAATTAATTTAATACTCATAGCCAGTTTGTGCACCTTTCTACTGGTGTCAGTATTGTTCGTCAGATTAAATAAATCTCTCTTCTTTCCTGTCTTTAAAGTATTTATAATCAGTAGTCATTTCTATTTGCCTTCATCTTGTTAGGCTAAAAGTGCCATGTTGTCTCAATGTTTTCTTGTGAAATAGGCTCAGGGTTGTCTGGTTCATCCTCAGAGGCTTTCTGAAGGCTTGGGTTCCTCCTTCGTGAGCAGAGGTGATCAGAATAGCATGTGCAGTTTTAGAGCAGGTCTAACCAATTGGTGTGTTGGAACCTCTGGGTACAGCTCTAAGTCAGCATATCTCCAGTTTTGTGTGCAGATCCACCTGTCAGAGTTTAGCACATTTTAAATGTCTGCACAAACTGTTAGCTCAGTGATGTTTGTAAAGAAGGATCTCTTTTCACGGCATGGATGATGGATGTTGGTCCTTTTGGCAACATGGACTCAACTTTTGCTCCAGAGGCATTGGTGGAATTTCCTCATCCCTTTAGCTGGTGATAAAGATGTAAACTGGCCAAGACAGATTTAATTCAGAAGCCAGCATTCTGAATTTAATTCTGAAGCCAGCATACCTGCTGCTTCCTCTTAGTGCATCTATGTTAAGCATCTACTTAATGTAATTGCATGGCCAAATTGATTTATGAGGTCAAATAACGAGCTAGACGGCACAAATAGTGCAAAATAGGTCCTCCTTTAGTGTAATTGAGGGTAACACTTTTCTTCATGTGAATTTGAACACATCTGCTTCCTGAGAACATGATATAGTTGTATGTAATACTTCACATATGAACCTAAGTGTGCCTTAAATAAGAATAGAAATGAAATGGTTACATATTAATGCACTTGTATGTAGTGAGGTTACATATACATATCAAACTATTTAAATATTTTGTTGATGATTAAGAATGGATATTGTGAGAATGAGTATTATGGAAATTCTCATAATCTAACTGGAAAATTCGTGGCCTACTACACCACTTAGACACATACAAGTCTATAGGGCTGGATTGATCCACCCAAGGAGCTGGCTGAAGTGCTTATCAGGCTGCTTTCCATCATTTATAAGCAGTCTTGGCTAACTGGGGAAGTTCCAGTTGACTGGAGGTTGGCAAACATGGTGCCCACTTACAAGAAGGGCCAAAAGAAGGATCCAGGGAAGTGATAGTTCCGTCATCCTGACCTTGGTGACAGGGAAGATTATGGTGCAGATCATCTTGAGTGTCATCATGTGGCATGTGCAGGACAAGCAGGGGATCAGGCCCAGCCAGCAGGGATTTAGGAAAGGCAGAGTCCTGCTTTACCAACCCAATCTCCTTCTGTGACGAGGCAACCTGCTTCATGGATGAGGAGAAGGCTGTTGCTGTTGTCTGCCTAGACTTCAGTAAAGTCTTTGACAGTGTTTCCTACAGCATTCTCCTGGAGAAACTGGCTGCTCATGGCTTGGAAGGGTGTATTCTTTGTTGAGTAAAAACAGTGGATGGCCAGGCCTGCAGCATGGTGGTGAATCCAGCTTGCTGCCAGTCCCTAGTGAGGTTCCCCAGGGCTCAGTACTGGGGCCAGTTCTGTTTACCACCTTTATTGATGATCTGGATGAGGGGAGTGAGTGCACTCTCAGTAAGTTTGCAGATGACAACAAGTTGAGCAGGAATGTTAATTTCATGGAGGGTAGGAAGGGTCTACAGTGGGATCTGGGCAGTCTGGATCAATGAGCTGAGGCCAATGGCATGAGGTTCTACAAGGTCAAGTGTTAGGTCACTTGGGTTCACAATAACCCCACACAGCGGTACAGGCTGGGGGAGAATAATTTGAAGCTACCTGGCAGAAAAGGGCCTGGGAGTGCTGAACATGGGCCAGGGTGTGCCCAGGTAGCCAAGAAGGCAAATGGCATCCTGGCCTGTACCAGAAGTAGTGTGGATAGCAAGACTAGGACAGTGATTGTCCCCCTGTACTTAGCTCTAGTGAGGCCATACCTCAAGTGCTGTGTCCAGTTTTTGGTGCTTCACAGCAGGAAAGACATTGAGGTGCTGGAGCATGACCAGAGAAGGGCAGCAGAGCTGGTGAAGGGTCTGGAGCACAAGTTGTAGGAGGAGCAGCTGAGGGAGCTGGGGTTATTTAGCCTGGAGAAGAAGAGGCTCAGGATGGACCCCATCACTCTCTACAACTACCTGGAAAGAGGCTGTAGCCAGGTGGGGGTCAGTCTCTTCTCTCCAGTAACAAGTGAGAGGATGAGAGGAAATGGCCTCAGGTTGCACCAGGGGAAGTTTAGATTGGATATTAGAAATTCTTTACAGAAAGGGCTGTCAAACATTGGAACAGGCTGTTCAGGGAGGTGATTGAGTCATCCTCCATGGAGGTATTTATAAGAGATGTAGATGTGGCACTTAGGGACCTGGTTTAATGGTGGACTTAGCAGTGCTGAGTCAATGGTTCAACTCAGTGATCTTGGAGGTCTTTTCCAACCTAAATAATTCTGTGATTCTTTATTCTATAGCCCTGTTGCGTTTGTATAACACCTTGTGGTGTGATAATAGAGAGTTTAATACGCAAAGTTTAGAAACTGAGAATTGCCGTTCTGTAATGCTAATAAAATCTCTTTTCCATTTGATTTGTTTAAGCCACAATTAAGATAAAATCCACAGGAAAACACAAAATCTAACATCTGTACTTGGCACTACATCATAGTTATGATGGGAACTGCATGTTCATAATCTTTGAATTTTGCATGATTAAATACTCAATAAATACATTTGCACTGTATATGGCACAATTGTAAAAGAAAGGGTCTGCAAGGAAAAAAAATCATTATTTAAAGCATGCTGTGGTTCCATTTCTTGATATTGTGATGGTTTCCTTGCTTGGATTTGAAACTTTGATGAATGAAGAGGTGCCAGGGCACTATGATATGACTCTCACCCCTCAGCAAACGTTGCATATTGTCTTTTATCCTAAGAAGAAGGAGAGGTCCTGTTACACTAGAGGGTTTTCCATTTGAGCAAATAAAGGTATCTAACAAGAACAAGTGGTTAGAAGCTGAAATAGATTAATTTGGACTAGAAATAAGGTGCCCATTTTTAACAACTATGATCATTAGGCCCTGAAAAAATGTTCTAGGCATTGTTATGAACTCTCCATTAATAGAAATCTTTAGGACAGGATGCATTTGTTTTTGCCCTGCTTGAAATGGAAATTAATTCAGAGTTCTCAGACTAGATGACTTCCAAGGATGGTCTTTGGCTTTGTAGTTTGTGAATCCTTAAGTTCCAGGCTTGGCTATACAAAAAAGGTGATCGTTGTGGTTGACAGACACAGGAAAGTGTTTCCTCCACATGGTCCCCATATGACCCTGTATGACAAAAATTATCTGTCTTGCATTCTAGCTATAAAATAGATGTAGAGCATTTTTCCTTATATGGGTGTAGAGTACTGAGATGCTTCTGTGCAGAGAAGCTTGGGATCTATAGGGCTGTTTCCATCTGAGTCACACTAGGTGTTTTTCCTTAAATATTTGCGAGTAGGATTTGGAGACACTCGTCTCCAGCGTTGAATAGAAATGTATCATCTGCCAGAATGTGGTAGGGTGGAGGTAGATTGGGTCACTGCATCTTTTGACTGTCTGCATTTCTGGCATGTGTCTGTGGAGCACAGTGAGAGGATGAACCTGGATGACACAATTGCTCTTCAGTCCTTACTTTAGCTGCAAAAGCCTCTGTTCAGCAATGTTGGGCTGTCTGCAAAGAGAAATGCAAGGGAAAAAAAAGTATTCTCTGTTTCTGAGTGTATTTTTCTAGATGATTCAAGATTTTTAACTGCCACTTCTTCATCAGTCCATTGTATCTGGGGGCATAATGGAAGCCAGGGATAGGAGTGGTGCTAATGCTGAAGATGAGAGGGCAATAAATAGGCCTGAAAGCTATTGAAATTTTTTCTGCAAAGTGCTTGAGATCTTCTTCATCCTTTCCCTATCTCTGGGAAGATGGCACGGAGACTGAAAGTCACCATGGCCCCTTAAAGTGTGTGCACACCGAATTCATGGTCATTGAGTCCTTTGGCACGGGCACTGGAAAACTTCCACCTGAACATGGAGGGCAGGGCTAGTTTACACTTCTGTCCCTTCACCAACATTTGGTTCCCTCTCACTCCCTTTCCTGCCTGCTGCATGTGTAAAGGAAGTTCTTAGCCCCTTCTGGCCCTGGGGTTGCCCTTCCCAGCTGCATGCTGCACAGCATGCTCAGCCTGCCACCATGCACCATCAGCTTTTCAGGAGCTAATTGGATAACTCTACTCTAGAGCCCATTGAACTTGCCTGTAACAGCGCTTAATTAAAGTGCACAAAGTTTGAAGAGATAGCAAGTTAAGGCTTAATGCAATAACAAAATGGCACTATTCCACCATCTGCTTCCTTCAAGATGTTAATTGCTTCCACATATTTGTTTGTTTTAATTAGGAAGGAACCTTGATTAAAATGGAATGAGAAGGGGTAAGAGTGGAGGAAAGAAAGGCTGGAAGGAGAGGAAGATGGGAGTGCAGGAGAGTGAGAAAGGAATGAAAGATGAAGGTTTGACCATGTTGCTCAGTGCCTATCAGCAGCTGTGAAAGAGCCACTTAGGAATAAATATTTTGGCACTTGTGGACACAGCTTGGACAAGCAACATGGTGTTGTGCCACTGAGAAAGTCAGTCATAGAGATGAAAGGAATAAGTGAAAAAAGCAAAAGCATTTTCCATGGAGGAATCTGTGTTATAAGTACTTCTTACCCACTTCTGCAGAATCTTCCCTGATTGTTCACTGTGACTGCAGTGCTTTGTTTTTTCAGTCTTAAGTACTAACCCACATGCAAAGAAAGGTAAACAGATTTCTACTTCTCCCATGTTTGCTTCTTTCCTCTTCCTTGAAGTACCATCCATCTGCATTAAGTTCATCTTGGAAAGTCTTCAGTTTCTTATGAGCAGCTCCAGATAAAAGCACTTTCTGATGGTTGATAACCATGTTTGCTTGAAGATGTCTGAATTTTCTGAATAGATGACTGATAAAAGAAAACTTAACAAATAATTAAAAAACTCATTCCCCCATATTCCTGAGTAGGGGAATTGGCTGAAACTTCAGAGATAGGAGATTAGAAACTTTTAATTTGATTCATCTGACTCACCATTGTCTATTCTTATTCTATTTCTTTCTCTCCTTGTTTTTTTTCTCCTTCCTTTTCCTCCTTTTTACCCTCTTGAGAGTGAAGTCTGATTTCCCAAGCAAGTATCAATGTAATTAAAGTCAAACACAGCTCTTAAAAAAGGGAATCAACTAATTTATTTTCTGAGCCATTGGTATTTTGGACAGATTTTGATAATGGAAAAGCACAAACCCAGGAGCATGAAATGGGGATATTGTAGTCACTGAAATAATAAAATGTTTAATAGCATGATCAGTAAAAATGCTTGTTTTACAGGAGACTATAGGCCTTGTGTTATTCTCTTCTTGACATTCCTTCCCCATCCTGCTCTCTGACAGAGGCTGCAGCTTTGACTTACCCAAATCTACTGTGATTTTTTTATATCCCACTTTGGATTTTTTCTAAAAATCTATTTCACTAGTGGAATGTAGTTCCATTCCCCTTTGTCAAGTTTAAGAAAGCTTGTGATTGAAAAATCTTTTATTCACTTAATCTCTTACCCAAAAATAGAATAAAAAATCCTCAACCCCAAACCCTCACGTGATTACCTTGAATAGATTGGTGAATGTTTTGATAACTGTGGAAAATGTGTACTCAAAGAGTTATTGTACAGTAAGTATGGATAAATATTTTTGTGACTGGGAGGTTTAGTACAAGGATGGGAACATGGCTTTTCACCTGTGGATCTCTGGTCCAAAATCAAGTGCTTTAATTTTGTCCTTACAATGCAGTGTAATTGTTCCCTTGGGGCAGGATAGGAGACTCAGTGGATCAATTCTAATCACATTGCTTAGTGTTATGCACTTGAACACCTCCAAGATGTAAGCTATAAAAGAACCAGAGGAGAATCCAGGTTAGTAGGGACTTCAGAATAAACTGAGTGCTATGCTGGGGTACCTTGGGGTTTTTTTTTTTTCCTAAACATCTCCCATTTAAAAATTAAGTTGCTTTCTTTTTGCACTATAAACTCCATCAGTTGCAACTCAGTATGATACAGTTTCTTGCTTCATGCAGTTCTGATGACCCCACCTAGAAGCATGGAAAAGATTCACCAGACTCCAAGTGGTATCTGTGTGAAGAGACATGGAAGGGCTGGGACTCCTCAGCTTATGAGAAGAGGGCTCGGGCAGGGTGTGCTGTAGAAACCACAGTGGTCTGGAGAAGGGGGATATGGCCTCCAGTTTTGGGTTATAGCCAAGACTGAAGTGATGAGATGGATGGCTTGGCTAAAACTGTGTGAATGTGTGTTTAGGTGTTGAGATGCAGGATGTAAAATGACAGAGCAGGAGACAAACTTCCAGCCTGTAGGAAGTGTGTAGGGCAGTAGGAGATAGCACTGAAGCAAGATTCTGGTCAGGAGGGAAGGAGGAAGCATGCACTGGTACCTCCTAATGCAAAGTTATTGCAATACAGACAGGCTGATTTCAGTGTCCAGGGTCTTGTGTTTTGATTATGAAAGTAGTGAATGGGGACTGGAAGTGCACTGGATGGGGGTGGCTAAAGGCACCAGTGTCTAGCTGGTCTTAGGAAAAAGACCAGCTGTCTTCAGTGGCAGAATTTTCTTAGCCTACTGTTGCAGAGTCTGTTGGGGATGAATTTCTAAAGAGGAAGATGTCCCTGTGGGATTTTTAGCTATTATGGGTGTGAAGATTAAGGGAAGTTTGTTCTTGAAGTCTGTGAAATCAATTGAATCAGTGGGGTGTCCTTTTATTTTTTTTTCCCTAGCAGTGCTGCTTAAATCATTTTTTCTGACTTTATCGCCATTACCTGCCTAAATAGCAAATATTCTACTGAACACTACTATTGCCTTCCTCCTCTGCTCAATCATGCATTCCTGCCTCTATGGTATTGTTACCTCAAACTTTATTTTCATCATCATGAAACAGCCTGCAGTCCTGTGGCTTAAAATCAACTAGTTGTGTAGTGAATGGCAGGTGTAGATGGTGCAGTTGCAATCTTAATCTCTCCCACTAGTCAGAAAAAGCTATTGGGAATAGATATTTTAGGAGATATACTTTGAATGCCTCTAATTCTGTTGCCCTGGACGAGCAGTGTTTGCTATAGTGAAGCTGTAAAGGATTCTCTTGGGAGACATCTGACAGAAAGCCAAGAGTAGCTGCAGTCCAAGACAACAGACTGGCTCAGTGCTGCAGAGTAACTGTACACCTTTATCAACATGTATTTTTTAACAGGTGACTACTTCTAGCCTCTCTCTGTGAGGCAATCGAAAGACCACGGTGGACTCATTGGTTTTCCATATTCTCTTCCCTTTTCATTTAATTCTGCAGGAAATCCTACATTAGGGATTCTGTAAAAGCAGTTTATAGTGGTGTATGTCTTCCCTTTCCTGTAAACTGTGGAGACACTTTTACTTTTTGCTGTTAGTGTACATTGCACATGTTTGAAAACCAGCTGCTTTGAAAGCAGCTTTTCATTTTTTTAAATGATGTTCATAATTAAGTGAATCTAAAACCTCATATTTTTTCATAACAGACTTTGTAGATTTCTCACTTTATTTAGATCTTAATTACATGCATAGAGGGACTTTCTCCTGTTAGATAAATGTCTTTTTAACTTGTTTAATTTTTGACTTTTAAAGGCCCCAGAAAAGTGGAGGAAGCAAGTTGAAATAGTTGTATTTAGCTGATCCTTAGCACTGAGCAATGATGCATTCAAGCAGCCTGCCTGGATTTATGTCTTTCTCTTCCTCTGAGCCTTTCAGATAGTTTAGATGACCACTGGTCAAAAATGGAGTTAAATGTACCCATTTTTTCCCCAGATGGCTGACTGCCTGCTTTTGGTACCCTAGGTAGTTTTGGGGAGGGGAAAGAGGGGTTGCAGTTCTCCTGGCTGGGCAGTACATAAACTGTGAGCCATGATTCCCCTTTAAAACACAGAGCAGCCATTGTGCAGATTCATTTGATTTGTATTTAAATGGAGAAGGTGAGTGCCCCAGTTGCCTGTGTTGCATCCCAGGAGGGAGGTATCGTGTGGCTGGGCACGGCAGCCCCCAGGGAGGGGCAGACCATGTCAGCTCTCCATGACTGAGCTGTTCTGCTCTGTGAAAGCTGTCTGGTACAGGTGGAGTGAGAGACCAGCTGCAGGTAGGTCAGGAGTTGAGGCAGATGAAGGCTTCCCCACTCCCCCAGCATTTCCCTTTCTTTCTCCCTGCCTGCAGAGTAAACCTGTACCTCTTTGGGACTGAGCCGTCAGGAATAATGGAGGAAAATGTGCTGTGTTTTATAGATACGTCTTCCTTTGCTTAATTTGAGAGCAGACTGTTAATGTCATAAAAGAAGATAGATTGCTCTTCTGTTAGCTTGCCTTTTGAGTGGTTTGAGCACTTCACAATGACTAATTAAACTTTATGATGTGGCTGCTGTAGTCCTAGCTATATCCCCTGAAAGAGCACTTTGCCTAAGGCCAAACAGGTCATGAACCTCCTTATTTTGACTCTTACATGTACTCTGACTGCTAGAACATGAAGTTCATTGCTTGAATCTTACTACTGAGCAGCAAAATATTGGCAGCCAAAAACTAGGTGCTATAGATAAAACGAGTTTAATGTGTGATGAAGTTACATGGGGGAGAGGTTTGGCCTAGAATCTGGCAACTGGCAGGTTGCAGAAACCATCTGTTGCCTGTGGTATCAAGTAATCATTTTCATTAGTTACTTCTAAATCTCAGTTACTCAACGTAATTTGGAAGCAGAAGTTCTGCCAGGTTATTACAAGCACTTCAGGTATCTTCCAACTAAGTGTTGATTAGAAAAGCTTTTCCCCATTTCTCCCAGACTTATTTTTGTACTCTTGACAGGTGTGGGGTGGGAGACTGGAGTGCTCAGTCTACCCAGGAATGAGTGCTCTCACTAGTGAATTTTTTTCCACCCACATGTTTAAGCTACATCCTAGGCAGAGTGTCTCCTTAGGTGTAGAGAGGAGTTGTACTGTTTTTTCTTCTCTTGCTTGCCTTACCAGTGGACAGAAGAAAAATCATTGTGAGGGGGTTTGTGGTGTTTAATTTAGAAACTGGGGCTAATCCTGCAGCATTTCTCTCATTGGCTTCCAGTTGGCCACCAGTGAGCAAAAGCTGTGTGTGGAACGAGGAGGTGAAAACTGGTGCCAGAAAGGAGTGAGACCAATCACTGCCTCACCACTGATCTCTAGAGCTATGCAGAACTTCCCAGAACTTCCCAGACACGTGATGAGCTGAGTGCAAGGCTTGGTATGAAAGGGAAAAAGTGGGTGCTGTTAGCAAGAACTGCTCATAATGTTTTTGTCAAAATAATGGCTTTTCAGACTGTGAAAACAATGTTAGCAGAAAGGATGTATTATTCAGAATGTTCAGAATTTTTTTTTTTGTTGAGAAGGAGGGTAATACATTTAAAATTGATTTGAAATGAAAAGTTATGCAGTTGCTAGGAATGAAGCTATTTATATAGCAGTCTCAGTTTTCCCACTTCTATACTCCTTCCCAATTCTATACTTCTTTCCCAGAAGAAATAAAAATAAACTGCAAATAATGACTGGAAGTTACTATATCCAAAGCCAGGTAAATTAGAATGTTTCATTTTTTAATTAAAAATAGAAAATTCAATTAAAGCACCTCAATATAATAAATGTTCTTTTCATTTTCACTAGTGGCTTTCATAACAAACAATTATCCTTTGTCAGCAGTATTGCTAACCATACAGAGACTCATATTTAGTATGGCAAAGCAGAAAATGTGTCCCATGCAGATACAGCGATATTCCCAGAGCCACTATTGCATCTGTAACCTCAGAGATTCTGGCCTGGGGAGTTGCAGGAATTCAAGTAGTTTCCTTGCTATCTCTTTTTTTCTTTGTCTTTTTTTTTTTTCCTATTTTTAAAGTATGTGAGTTGGAATCCTGGCTTGAGCAGGTTGAGTTGGGATTTTGAATTCGCAGCCCAGTCACTCAGAATGTCAATTGTCTTCCAGGGCACTGCACTGTGAGTCCCAAGGCTGGAGGCTCTTTAAAATACCATCTGACTTTTAAAGGAACATTTGCAGGAGAATATATCTATATTTTAAGTCTTTCTAAATCTACCAAATGTGATTGATTTATCAATATGTAGCAACTAATGATTAAATAAAGAGACATGTCTTCTCCAGTGGCGTCAAAATGCTCCATTAGAAAATTGGAAATAATTTCTAAAGGCATTAATTTCTGTAGTGCTGCTAGTTATCTTTTTCTTTCCCTGAGCTCACTTGAGGTATTAAACCTGCTGACAGAATTTGCTTCCTGGCTCTATGGCCCTGGCACACTCCTGTGTTTGGGGCTTTAATATAGAGAGAAAATAGAAGAGTGCTGTGCTCTGTTTCTCAGGTGTTGAAGGGTTATTCTCTGTTAAACTGTTTCCCAGTGTTTTCATCCACATCCTTTTTAAAATGAAATGCAGTTGTGCTCTTCCACCTTTCTGCAGTCATTCCCAAGTACTTTTGAGAGCCCAGGACTGTCCAGCCTCTGGACTGGTTTTAGCTGATGTCTGCCTCTTTGTTGCTCTGTGTGTACGATGATTCCTCTTGCACTTTGCTACATGCATGCATGCCCTGCATTTTTGGCTTCTTGTGTCTTGCTTACTCTGGGAAATGTAATTTCCTCATCATTAGGTGATTCCACTGAAATAAGCAGATGAATCCTTTATGCTTGAATTTTGTAAAAACCCTTTTGTTTTGCACATCCTAATGTTTGTTTCTACATTTCAGAGCAGGAGGTTTCTGAGGAAAAGACAACTAGAGAGAAAACTTGCAGGGCAACATAGTGTGAAACACAAAAATACAATCCAGGAAGGTGTAAATGAATTAAAAAACTAAAATGAGAGCCCTGTTCTGTGTGTACCTTGTCCCGCTGTCTGGGCTCATAGGACTCTTATGCCTAAAATTGTCTGTTCAGCAGCCTTCCTTTCTAAACACATTTTGCCAAAAGCATTGTATTTGTGCTTTGAGGGTCCCTAGGGCTCTGGAGCCCAGGTAGCCTTTACAGCACTGTTTTAGTCCTTCCTTAGCTGTGAGGCCACTGCTGTGGCAGAGTGACAGGTTTGTTATTCCAGCCTTGCCCGCTGGCAGTCTGGGTTAGGTGGAGGATTGCTTGGTGCACACTGACAGATCACCATGTAGTGCTGCAGGCACAGGCCAGGCTGAAATGACTCCTTGCAAGTAGAGTGTGTTTAGTGTATTTTTTACTTGTACCATAATTGCTGGTCAGTGTAGAAACTGACTCCTATCATGCAAAATTACAAGTAATTTCCTTGATGATCTGGAAAGTTTTCAATATCCTCAGCCATTTAAAGTGTTTTACTTTTCCAGCCAAGACAGTGACACTTAAAGATTTTTGCAACCAGTCTGTCTTGGCAAAGATTGCCACTTCCATTTTTCCCAGCATGCTAGAACTGAGAAACCTATCTATGCATAGCTTCTCATCATGTTCCCCCAATTACTCTGAGATAAAAGTGGGGAGAGGAATGGGGTGGAATGAATTTTGGCAGGAATTTGTGTATCAGAGAATGAAAACAACAGATCTCTGGAAGAATGCATTGATTTCCCGTGGCAGGGGATTCCCAGTCTGCTGTTGTGTATACACCCACGAAAAGCAACATGTTTCTGGAGCTAGTGGGGAGAGAGGAGTGTGGTTCAGAAAGCAGAGACCTCATCTCACAGTGGCTGTGGACTTCTGGAGTGCTTCCCAGGGTGCCAGCATCAGCTGACCTGTATTGGTCAGCATCAGTCACTGTGAGAGCTGGGTGACTGGATCACCCACATTTCAATCCCAGTGTTTAACTGGGTTCCTTGGAAGGCATTTGGTCTGTAAACGGAACCTCAGCTGTTTAAGGAGCACTGCCTGCACTCTGGACAGCTTCTCACACCTGTTTGCTACCTTTAGGAGTTCATATTTGCTTTGTGGGAAGCTGAGTATAAATTTCTGCATGAGATTCCAAAGCTGCAATAAAATATAGAGAGTACTAACATGTTATGTAATGGGAAAATCCCCTGTAGATTTCAAGATGTCCATGGGCCCTTTATTTCCTATTTAAGTGGATGGTGCTGTGAGCCAGCAGACTAAGGGTATGATCTAAATTAATTACTGGCCATACTAATGACAGGAAAATCTGGCCAGGTGCAGTGTCCCCCCCAAACACACTCTGTTTTTAGTATGATAACAAATTTGATTGCTTCTGCCTCCTGTCTTTATAATATACTATCACAACATTTAAAAACATGCAGACTGCTCTGACTTACTGGAAATAGGTCCAGGAGTATAAAATGTGCTAAAGAAAGTGTGCATTGACTATGATATGTAAGTGAAAGAACAAGTGAGTTAAAAAAGTTGTTATTATAGTAATTCTGATTGTCCTTTTAAGCCTTTCTTCTTTTTTTTCTTTCTTTCTTTTTTTTTAAGAAAGTGCTATACATCAGGTGGAACATAAAGGTCTTTTAGTGCTAGCTCAAGTACATAAAATCACAATTATTAATGTGTACATGTGTAGTGCTTTGTAGCTCTGCTCTTGACTATGTTGTGCTAGATTCTGTCAGACAGAAAAAAAAATCTTCTTGCTCCTGAAGAACTTAAAATGCATATGCAAAGAAGCAGATAGGTAGACAGACAGCTAGAAAGAGCAAGGTGGTATTACTTAGTATGCCAGCTATTTGTTTTATTTTCTTGTTGATTTTGTGCTTTGTACCTTTTTCTAAAATTAGGTAATTGAAAAAAGCAATGCTTTTTCCCTCTTGCTTCAAAGTCAGGAGTCCCCCCCACACTCCAGTTGTGTCTCCCTTTTGAGGAGTGTCTAATGCTAGATTTTGTCTGTAGTGTCAAACACATTTTGGGGGAAAAGTAAGCCCATTCTGCGCTGTTAGTCTTAGGAAAATCATCTCAGAAGCAGCTTTATTTTCAGGCATTAATCACATGCTCAAACTTCAGTTTTTGGTAATGATAAGCACAGTTTCAAAAGACTTGGTTTTTAAAAGAAAATGGAAATACCATGTATGTATGTATTAAAAGAAAATGGAAATACTATATAATTCTAGAAGAAGTATTGCCTTTATCAGTAATGCCAGCACTGTGATCTCACCAAATTCCCTGCTGAGATGTGTGTAGCTATGACTGCATTGGGTGTATTAGGATCTGGTAGAATAAACAGTGCTACAGATCTGTCCAAGCTTTTTGATGGCAGAAAGGAGAGGAGGCGGGGGATGGAGACAGACCATCTACAGAAGGAGTAAAATAAATGATAATGATTCAGAGCTCTCCAACTGTTGGGCTTCAAAGTCTTTAGAAAAGCAGGTATTCTTTGTTCTCTTTTAACGATGGTGGAATTGAGGCAAGGCCAGTGTTCCCAGTGCAGCTGCCATGGGAATCACAATAGAGGCTGTTGAGTTGTGCAGAAATGGCTCTCCTGGTTAGCACCAGCTCAGAGATGGGGGAGTCTGGTTTCTCCTGCGTGGCAGAACAGAGCAATAACTGCTCAGCTGCTGCCAACGCTTCCTTTTAGCTACTCCTTGTTAGTGGAGAGTTTGTGGTAATGGGAGTAATTAACACACTGGGAGTCATTTCTGTGTCCTGGAAGGGAACAGAAAGCCATCAGAGCAGCCCCAGACATGATTGCTCTGCAGGGTTATTTTCCCTCTCTCTTTCTTTCTTTTCCATTGTGCTTGGGTTTTGATTTTTCTTCTTTGTGTTAAGAAAGCCGGAGAGCTGAAATGGTCTGTAAATTGCATTCATGCTGAGCCCAGGCTAGGTAGGCTAGTTAAAGGTCACTCTCATGGACTAGATGGCCTCCTCTGTGGGGTGGTGAGAGTGTTTAAGAAGGGAGTCACAATGTCCCTTGTGGCTTTTTTAACCCTTCTTTTTCCAGGATAGATTTGTACAGCTCTGGTTCTGAGCTAAGTTTGTTTAAATAGGCTCAGTGGTAAAAATGTGAAGGGTGGTTATGATAAAATGGTAACTCTTCCAGCAGTCAGATGACTTTCCAGCCTGATAGGTCTGAAGTGAGGCTGTGCTGCCATGATCTCATGCTGTTTATTGAACTAAGCACTTTACTAGTTTGCTCATATCCCTTCTGAGGCTGCTGGTGGCATTTTGACTGTGTGTCTTGCTAGTGCAGGTGAGTTCAGCTCTCCCATGCATAGGTGCCTAGTTTGGGTATTACACAGTGATTCTGGAGATGGGCTCCAAGGTTAGCCTTATCATAAGCAGTCATTCCTTCTTTCCCAGAGAAGAACTCAGAATGGGGAGAGGGGCAGTGGGCTTGAACTGACTGCAAATCACATGCACAGGTACCAGGAAACCAACCAACCACCTACCTACAGGTTGATTGATGGTGAATTCATGTGCATGTGTACATACTAATTCACTACAGGGAAGCAAAGACAAAGTAATTCTAGCTTTATAGTCTATTAATTTTTTTTTTTAACTTTAAGAGGGCACTTTTGAATTGCAACCCCATACCCCCTTTTCTTGCTTTTTGCTTGATACAGTTTATGTTTCCTAGGGAGCTCAATGCTGAATTTAGATAAGAATTACGTAACTCCATATTTGTTTTCAAGATTGGAAAAGTTAAGTCTGAAAGATATATCAGTAGTGTGAAGAACCAAAGAAGATAGAAGAATACATCTTCTACTTGGGCTTGGAGTGGGACAAAGGTATGTGTGGTTTCACAGTGATGTGAGAGACTGGCATGAATACTATATCCCTGGAAACCATGCAGAAGAGGTCAACAGGTGCTCCATGTCACCCTAAGTCCCTAATTTTAAGAGGCTGGTCTTCATAGGCACTTACCTGTACATCCAAGATAAAGCCTGAAATATCACTGTTTCTCTGCTTGCAACCAGCCAGCCAGTAATGGAAGTTCTGCATCCCATCAAGTTCTGCCAACTTCAGCAGAACCCTAGGTGTGTTCAGCTCTTTGCAAGGCAAAGCCCCCATTTTTGACTGCACTTCCAGCCTCTTCACTAAGCAGAGCCCATCTTGCCTTACCTGTGACCCCTCTGAGCTGTGTGGTGCCACTGAAATCTCCCCTGGTAAGAGAATCAGAACTGAATGAAGACAGAAGCTCTCCATCTCTATCACCATCCTAGTTCTTTCAGCTCAGCTTCCCTGGCACCAGCCCAGAGTCCTCTCCATCCCAGCAAGGCTATGAGGCAGCGTCCAGATTTATTACTGAGATGCAAAGGCTGCTAGAGGAATTAAAAACTAAATTAGCCCCTGTGGTTTTCTCTAGTCTCATGAATTTCAAACCCTCCATGTCCCCTCTCAGTTCTCTGTAAACATCCCTCCATGCATCCTTGCTGAGGATGTTGTGTGATGGGAGGATTTCTGTGTCCCTTTTTATCCATGGTGACCGTAGCAACTCACAGTTTTCACATCTGCATTTTTTATTAGAAGGGTTATTTTTTTTTTGGTTATTCTTTGACCCTTTGTCTTTAGCCACAATTCAGCTGGGGATAGATCAGGCAGAAAGTTTTCAAAGTATTAGGCAAAAGGAGCTCGTTGTTCAGAAGTGGATGAGTGAATAAATACTGTGAATTCCCCATTTCTCTCTGCTAGCAAGATTGACTTTTAATGTCAGTTATTGAAGGTAAATTTTACTGTATCGTTTTGAGCAGCATATGTCACAGAGCTGTAATGATTTGATTGCTGTGCTTTGCGCCAGTTGAGGGAAGACACGTGGATGCAGAGCCAAATTAGGATCCTGTTTACTCCTTCCTAAAACTCTGGTGCTTCATTAGGGTTTGGAGAATAAAGAAAACAACTGGATTTTGCTTGTTTTACAGTGAAGGAAAGGACAAAAGTGAGTTCACATGGGGTGTTAAATCCATGGATCTTTGGTGACCAATATATATTTTTCCTTCTGCACAAACTGTGGCATAGTGAATAGTTCTGATTGCAGAAGAGGATGTCAGACTGGGTGGACTGTAAACCTTTCCCATCAGTGGGATTTTGTCCAGCATCCTGAAGTGGAATAGCAGGACATACACAGGCTTGCACTGGGCTACTGTGGCAGGGGTTTGCAAGGGAAGCCAGCCTGTCTTTGAATTCATCTAACTCTGTTCTTCTTTCTGCTGAAAATTACACTTTCAAATACAAGTAAGTCCATCCCCAAGAAATTAGCAGCCAGAGAGGGAGGTAGTGGAGGAGGGAGGACAGAGAGTGACAAACTCATCCTCTGCAACCTTTCTGTGCAGTTGGGTAAATAAGCTGCAGAGCAACAGCTTCTCACCCTCTTTCCTAAGCAGGTGTGTTTCAAGACGTTTGCAAAGATATTAACCCTGCATACAGAGTGTGCCAGTCAGTAATTATGGAAATTAGCTGGCAATTAGATAATGTCACTCACTCTCTGCATACAGCTGATAAGTGGTTGAGAGCCACTTCAAAGCAAGGGCAAGACCCCCTCCATGGGCTGCTGAGCAGATGGCTCTGACCTGGCATTACAGACTGCTGTCAAGTTTGGGAGGCAATGCTCGCCTTTGGGGCTGCCTCCCCTCGCTGGCTGGGGAGCAGTGCAGCTCTGGCAGCCCTGTGAGTGGGACATTTCAGCAGTGCAAGTGGGTGTGTTTCCCACAGAGGGTTTGGTGTGTGTGAGATGCTGAGCCATCTGTTTGGTGTGCAGGTTCCTTGCCGTTGCAGCTCTCAGGTGGGCCTGGGAGGTGGTACAGGCTGTTGGAAGTACAGTGGAGATAACTTGCTTGCTGCTGTCCATCATGAAGTCCCTTTTTATGCAAGATGTGGTCATGCCATGACAATGAGATTTCCCAGAGATGAAATATGTAAGACAATACTCTGGGATTCTGTAGCTTTTGTCCCAAATTGTCATGTATTGCTATGGTAGCAGTGTGCTGTATGAGGCTGCTAGGGTAGTATTTATGCTAAAAATAAAATGGTAAGAGCAGAAAATTATTCATTCTCAGTGGGTCTTGGAGGATCATTGTGGGAATGGGTGAGGCACAGAACTGGTGTGTAGAATTTTGTTTCTCAAGGTTGGGATTCAAGTCCTGCCTCCTGCTGTAAAGGGCACTGGGTCTTCTGAGCTCTTCTTGAAGACCCTGCTAGTGTGGTAAAATTTGCTTTCACAGACTTGACTGTGTGAGACACGAAACTGGAGTAATGGGAAGCACCGTGAGTCAGGACTGACGTGTGCTGACAGAGCTCTGGGGGAGTCACAGATGGCCCTAGCCTGCTAGTGGCTGGGTGTGGGCAGCCTTCCCAAAATCTGAGCTGCAGTGTCTAAAAGGCAATGAAGCACCCAGCAATGACACCTGTATTTCATGGTTTTTGCATTGTCTTCTCTTCTGAAACAGCTGGCACTGTCTTCTTTCAAAACAGCTAGGAAAGGATTACCTTGGCTTCTCTCAATCAAAACAAAAAGAAGAATTGCCTTGGCTCCCCTCAGTCAGCAATACTATTCTTGTTTAACTGTTTATGCCTAGTTTCCCTTGTTGACTCTGCCTTTTGTCCTGCCCTAATGAACTTGTATCATTACAGAAATTTGCACCACAGAGGTAGCCTGCTCCCATTATTGTACCTTTGAAATATCCCAAGGATCGAAGTGACCCATGGAGGCTGGGATTTGTCTGTGTAAAACAGAGTTTCAGCATCCTGGGATTGGGAGAGATTGATAGGCTTTTCAGGCAGGAGTTTGAACTGTGTGTGGACATAGGCATCTCATCTGTGGTTGTCTATAGTGTTCACACCTGCTGCTGTGATTTACAGCATCTTTCACTGCTTATCAAAGTGTTGGTCTTCTAAAACAGGGAGAGAAGAGTATAAGACTGAGGGCTGGTTTTGATGCAGGTGGTGCAATCTGCCCTGTCCAGGAGAATTAAAAGCTGGAGTGAGAGCCCTGCTGCATTGGGGTCTCTGTGGATGGTTGCTGCCATGCTGGGCTTGTCTCCCTTCTCAGCTCAGGCTGAACACAGAGCTGTCTGATGGAGTAGTGAATTTTGCCATGGTGGTAGTAAATGGTCCAGGAAGCTGTGAGCTGCTGGAAGCACATCACTGGCTAATTTACACACATTATGATATTCCTATTCCCATCTCATCAGTAATTCCAGGCTTGGGTCATCACTTTCTCTCTTACTTTTCTCTCACTCTATTCTTCTCCATAAATCATGGGCTGTTTTAGTGGATCCACTAGGGAGCACAGAGAAGAAAGGCAAATGGACACATTTACCACATAATTTTTTTCCCAATTAATTTTTCAGGACTCCCCAAAACCCCCAATGAACTTAGCCAACACTGTGATTATTGGGAAGACAAATGAATTGAGCAATTGGATTCTGTATTTAATTTTTTGTTCATTTTACACCTCTCCTAACACCCCCTTTTTCCACCTTCCATTTTCCTCAGCCAAGCTGTTAACAATTAAAAGGAATTATCTTCCCTCTGGTTTTGACTTGATTTTATTTGTGTTTATAGCAGTTTAGCTAACATGCTCCACTCAGGCAGCTGCAGGGAACAGGCCTGGTTTCCACTGGGCACTGAAAGCTCACATTTCTCTCCAACTTGCAGGTTTTCTTTTAATTGATCCCTTTATTTTCTAAGTGACTTGTTTTTTGTGCTGGCTAAATTTGTCAGACTGACAGCTCTGTAGACTTATGGCTTCTGCAGGTCCCTGAGGCAGATGAGGATGTGACTGTGTGAACTCTCCCCTAGTGATTCTCCCCCAGTTCAACCTCTGCCCTTATCAAACAGAAACTTTCCAGCACTGCCCACTTCTGCAGTGTCTTTGTGCCTTCTCCTTCAGAGCAAGATGGGCGATGGTGTTGAAAGGCATCTGCTGTGAGCAACACTCATGGTCCACAGCACAAAACACATTTCCCAAGCAAATACTGCCTCATAATGTTTGTGTTCCAGTTTGTGGAAGATCCATTCCTGCTGACTTCTGTGAGGCTGAAGGCCTTTATTCTCATCACCTCCTTTCCTTTGTATCAATGCTAATGTTGGCCATTCCCAGAGCTGTTCTTGTGTCCAACCCACCTTTGGGAACAAACACCTGTGTTAATAGAAAACTTTCTTCTTGGGTAGAATTTTCAAAGAATGAGCCTAGCTTTGTGCTGCCTTTACTTGTCACTTAAAACATCCTCCTACACCAGGCATACAGTCACCCACATGCAAGTATGCAGAAGTGAGTTAAATCCCAGTGTTAACAGATGTAACTCATTGAAGGCAGTTAGAATTCTTTGCTCTTTATTTGATGTGAATTTGGCCTTTTTGCCAAACCGCTAGGGTAAGCGGTTAAGTGCTTAGACAGTTCTTAGTATCTAAGCTACAAGTTTGCTATCATCTAAGCTGCAGGTTGCCATATATAATTTGCACAGCACATGTTTCCAGGTTGCAGAGGTCCGTGGTGCAGTCTCTGAAGTATGCAAGACATGTACAGTAAAAGCAGGTCTTGTGTGACAGGCTGACAGCAGGGTTGTCTTCTCTAATGTTTCCTTGGTGTGCTAGGAAGCATAATATAGGCAATGGAATGGGGAGTTTGGATAATGGCATCTCTTGCCCTTACCAGCTTTTAAACTCTAAGGAACTCTGGTCTTTGCCCTAAGCATTTTCATGGAGGCGTAACTGTTACTGGAAAAGCTCCATTGCCATTTCTCAATAAGGCCAATGAGATTGCATCCATCTGAGGAGGTAAATCATTTGGTGTATTTTTACATTGCTCATTGTTGTTATGTGCGCAGATGACTTGGCAAGTTCTCTGTTTTGGTCTCTTAATTTTGAGGACATAGATGTCCTTGCTGCTTTTGAGACCTGTACAGCCAAATGCAAGCATGAAGAAGTGTGCTGAGTATCAAGAAATGTAAATAAGTTATTGGACAAGATGTTAGTAAGCTTCAGAGTAAAGATATGTTGAGTAGTAAGATTAACTTTTCCTTTTTTTTTTTTGTCTTGACCCCACAGGTCCTGCAAGCTCCGTGAGTGCCAAGCAGTGAATTATGGGCTGGGTATCCACCAGTGCATCATGAAGATTGACTTTATTTTTGCCCTCTTGAAGTTCACGTGCTTTATGAATTCACTCTCTCTTCTGTCTCACTGCCATCTTCGTCAATATTGTCATCACTTCTAGAAAACAAGAATTTTAGGCTTGGGCTTGGCTCTCCCTTTCCTTCCTCCTGGAACACCAGTGCCACCTTTGTGTTCTACCAAAACAGATCACCGTAGGTTATTTTGCCCTTCAGAGAAGTACACCACCTGGAGAAGTCACTTCATGTACCCCGTACTTCTAAGATAAAAGCTTCTGGTTCCTAAAGGGTAATTGAGATCTTTCCTTGGGAGGAGACACTTCCTCTTGGTCACGTGCACTTGCTATCTCACTTTCCACTTACTCGCCTGCTCCCTGTCACTCTCTCTGCTCTTCTCTTCCTTTTGGATTTAACATTTGGTGTTGACTGCTGGGGTTCTCCTCCCAGTAGTGTGGCTTCTGTTTTTCTCCTAGGGAAGAGCAGATTCTTGAAACAATGGGCTTCACTCTGCATTCTGTCTACTTCACCTTGAAGGTGAGTTTGCTGCTGGGCTCCTTGCTGGGTCTCTGTTTGGGTCTGGAGTTCATGGGCATCCCCAACCAGTGGGCCCGCTACCTCCGCTGGGATGCCAGCACTAGGAGCGAACTCAGCTTCCAGTTCAAGACCAATGTCTCTGCTGGGCTGCTTCTCTATTTTGATGATGGTGGTGTCTGTGACTTCCTCTGCCTGTCCCTTGTTGATGGGCGCATCCAGCTGCAGTTCAGCGTGGACTGTGCGGAGACGACAGTTATCACAGACAAGCAGGTGAACGACAGCAACTGGCACTTCCTCATGGTCAGCCGCAGTCACCTGCGGACGGTGCTGGTGCTGGACGGCGAAGCCAAGCCGGGCGAGGTGCGCCCACAGCGCCAGTACATGAACATCGTCAGCGACCTTTTCGTTGGTGGAGTCCCCCTGGACATTCGTCCTGCTGCCTTGACTCTTGATGGTGTTCTGAGTGAGCCTCCATTTCAAGGATTTATCCTGGATCTGAAATACGGCAATTCTGAGCCGCAGCTCCTGGGCAGTCAAGGGGTCCGACTGGAAATGGAAGGACTTTGCTCAGAAAACCCCTGTGAAAATGGTGGCACTTGCTTCCTTCTGGATGGTGAGCCACACTGTGACTGCTCAGCCACTGGATATGCTGGCAAGCTGTGTTCTGAAGGTAAGAGAATACTTCCCTTCTTCTCACTGACCTTTACACAATCTGAAGTTAATTTGTTGTCCAGCAGGGCTATGACAGAGTTTCTATACCTGCTGATGGTTGTCGCAGGAATTCAGGTTCCACCATTCTTTTTCCAAATGGAAGTAATGAAATGGGAGTAGATAGTGTGAGCAACTGCAACAAGTGTCTTTCTGAAAGGATGCTGCATTTGTAGCATGGAAAGGTTTTCATCATCATCATTGTTCATTTCATCAGCAACTTATTAATAAGGGTAGAGAACATAAATTGGAAAATAAACCTAAGTAGTACCTTAGGTTAGTATTGGTAAAAGCAATGGTTGGCTTTTTTCAGTAGTCCCTGAAAACTGATTGAAGTGTCAGCCATGTATATATCACTAACAACTGATTGACAGGACATTGTATACTTATTTGATGTTAGCTGTTGCTAGCCTGTGGAAGCCCCATGCTTCCCTTCAATTGCTTGCATACTAATCACTGAATGGCACCTTGATTGTTTTAGCATCCTTGATTAAATTGCTTAAATTGCTTTTTAAATTGATTTTAGTGTTGCAAAGGGAAGAGAGATATGAATGTTTCTGCATTGTTTGGTACTCTCTTTTTGAATTTGAGTTTGAAAGTTTTAAGTCATGCAAACCACATGATGAAGTGTATTTCAGATTTTTCCTTTGGTCTTTAGTAATGTGATGGTATTTAACTCTGTATGTGCAGGAGACTTAAGTGAGTCAACTGAACATACCTGTGTGAATTTGAGAATCTCATCACAACATTATTTATGACATTTGGCTTTAAACATCATAGTTTGAGCTTAAACCAAAGATGAAATCTGGACAAGAAGTGTCCAATCTCAAGGGATAAAAACCCCAACCTGAAATTTTGTCAGAATGGAAATATTTGCAATAATATATTTTCACAACTACCATTTTTTCACTTCTTTTGGCAGTGAAACTAGACTAACCAGAATTTAGTCTACAGAATGTGAGAAGTGGTGAAAACAGTCCTTACACTTTTGATATCTAAGTAAAAAGCCCTACAGCCTTACATTTACAGTCTACATTTAGATGGAGAAGCAAACATGTTTTTCTAGGAAGGGAAGGTTTGGAAAATAAACATAGCCTCCATATGTGCATTCATTTTAAGGTGATTTTAATCATAACAGAAAATTTGGCTTTATATCCAAATAATACATTAATAGTACATGAGCATTAGACAGGAGGTGTGGGCATGTGAAGTGTTGAACACCAGAATTCTTCCTGGCTGTTTCCTCCAACCTGATTAGTCAAAACCATTAATGAGCCAGAACTATTTTCTCTGCTTGAGCCATGAGGTATGTGGGGCTGGACAGACTCCTGGCTGTGACCAGGCAGTTCAGGAGCTGGGCCACTAGCCTGGTCCTCATATGCTTACGGAACAAACACACCTCAGGTCCAAATGCCAGCTATGGTGATAGAAGATTACAAGAGCCACACAGGCACGTGGACCCTGAAACATAAAAATATAAGGCTCTTTCTGCTGCTGGGCTAATGGATCCAGACTCCTCGTGGAGCTGCTCAAGACATCAACAGCATATGGTTTTCAGTGAACCTCTTGAGAAAGTACTGTAAGTGAGCAGGAAATCCATGTACCTGTGGTGTACAATGGTGAGGATTCTAACCAGGGCTCTGGGGGTGGACTTTCTGCATTTCCTGGGTGGGTGGAACAATCTGAAATACATCTTCTAATGAATCCAGGGATATTTTTGTTGTAGACACCATGGATAAAGCAGTGCTATTGTTACCGTTTGAAGCCGTGAGTCACCATTGCTGTTTGTTTCCTATAGTGATTCATCAGTTTCCAGCCCAACCTGCTGTTAAGGGTGAGCAAAGAAGTTTGTCACAATGTGCCTTCTTAAGCACTTTTAACTCACTGTTAGCTGGAGTCTGTTCACTCTGAAAGAAGATGCTGTGCAAAGAACTTTCCTAATGGATCAAATGTAGAGATTTCCAGTCATTACCTTGTTCAGTTCTTCTTGTTTTCTCATATATTATTAAATGGTGTATATTTGATTTATGTTAGAATTTTGTAATCAGCCTTGTTTTCTTCCTCCTTTATGCTGTAGCAGTGGTGATTTCTTTGTGTTAAATGCTGTCATTGAAAAAAATGTTACAGTGTCTGTGCAGATGGATGGGAAAACCGAGAGAAAAGGCTGTTTAGTAAGTGGAAACAAGCAGACAAAGAAAAGTGGCAAGAGAAAGAACCAGGAACCAAATTAAGTATAGTTACCTTTTTATCTGACTTCAAAAAGTATAAGATGGTGTCTTTCAATTCTGTGAGTGTGGCAGAACCTCCACTGATAAACGGTAGAATGGCAGAACTAGTTACAGGCTCTTCCTGCCTGTGGCTTGATTGGCCATTAAACAACTTGTATTTTCTTTGTTTGCTTTTTTCCCCAAGAGATTGAGATACTTGTTGTCAGAACTGTTCCCTTTTGTTTTGTTTCTTTTTCCTGCCTCTAGATATATGCAGAAGTAACATGGCTATTTTATTCCCAGTCTCCCTTTTGAAAAAGACTGCTGTCTCGATTGGATATCAACAAGTCCCTCTTTGTGGGGGGAACCTTCACTCCATTACAGTATTTACTAATCTGTAGTCTATGTGTGTATTTTCATTTCATCACCAGAGCTGGCTCTTTTACTGGGAACTGATGGGATCCGATCAATAACAAGTTCTGTTTGAACAGCTAAATGTAATATGTACCTTTTTAATAATGAGTTCTCTTGACAGTGTCCAGGCCATTATTTGGCTATTGACTGATACCTATGTCTGCAGATGGTAAAACCATAGCAAACTCATTTATTTTGTAGCCAGAGAGGAAGAAGTAAATAGAGAGTGGAATCTGCTGATTCTGTACTGTGATGGAATGAAGCTCCAGTTACAGTATTAGAGGCTAACTCCAGGTGCAGTTCCAGTTATGGTGAATGTCAACAGAGAACAACCATTCCATACTGAGATGAAACTGTGAATCTTGTCCAGAATGTGCCTCCAGTGTGCAAAAAAAATTTGGCACTTCATGTGCACCCAGAGTTAGTAGGATTGTGTACATCATGGCAGTCTCGTGCCCAGATGGTAACTGAGCAGGTACAGTTTCTGTGTCTGAGTTTATCCAGTGGGAGTGGAAATACGTGCACTTTGGAAGGTTTGGCTGTTTTGAATAAAATGTGAGACTATTTTTATTGCAGTTGGAGTAAACTGGTTCGCTAAATCTGACAGCTCTGTAGGATACAAAGGATGGCTGATTTGAGTAGCTATTAGTGTGTATGTTTCTGGGCAATGGTGGCATTAGACATGAAATCTTAACTCAGAGTCATCTTCCCCTCTAATAAACCCCATCAGTCCCTGTGGAGTCAGGCTACTGCCAAGAGAATGAGGTTTCTGTAGAATTTGATCATCACAGATACATTCATATTTCTGGGGAAAAAACCCAAGAAAACCTTCTCCATGCAAATTTTGCAAGCTGAGCTGCTGTAGAAGCCAGATGAGGTTGTTCGTATCTGCTCATTCAGGATCACGCTGTCAGTCTGCAAGAAATTTTCTCCTTCTCTGACACTGCTGTGTAGAGAGTGAACTCACAGATGTGGACAGTGTGAATGCAGCACTGTTTGTACAAGTGTATTTTGGCCTAAACCCTCACCCTTCTTCCAAGACTCCTCCTGGACTTTCTGAGGAAAGGTGAACAGAAGATGTGCTTAGAAATGACATTAACTCTGCTTGTAGTTGCAGAACCAAGACGTTGATCACCAACTTCACAAAGCACCATGCTGAAGCCTTTGTGTTGCCTGCAGGGGCTGTTTCTAAACGAAGCCTGAATACGGGCTTGATTGCACCTCTTCCCTTGATTACAGAGCAAGATTTCCTGGGGATGCTGCCTGCTGAATGACAGAGGAGCCCATTGCTCTGTAATTATCACACTTTTGACTGCATAGGGAACAGATTTTTCTATAGCCCCTCAGCTTCGTTTAAAGTGACAAGTTACTGTGGGATTTATCCTCTTCCTGCCCATTTGGAGCAGCCCAGCCTTGGCTGTATCTGAAGGCACTGCTCAGCCTCACTTGCAGTCACTTTATCTCCCGGCCAGCCACCCCAATCTTCGGAATGCTGAGGGATAGTTTGGCACTTTGCCGTGAGCCTGATGCTTGCACTTAATTTGCATACACATTTACATACATTTTGTAATCAGAAACAAATGAACATGACCATAATATTTGCTTCCACTTGCATATTCCTTGATAGATGAATATAAATTGGTTGTTGAATTCACCAGCAATAAAGAGTTGCAGACCCTCCATTTGGTGTTGTGCTCTGCTGTTCTAGAGGACAGCAGGCAGTTCTAGCATACTCTTTGGACGGGCTCAGATTTTCGCTCAGCAGTGCAAAACTCTAGAACTGATTGTCTCCAAGGTCTGTGGAGTAAATATTGCAAGGGGCAAATCTGCTGTTTTATGTCACTTCTTATGTCACAGCACTGGCCATTGGGCAGAAAGCTGGTAAGAGCTCTGCCCGTGAATTCATTTTGCAGCTGTTCAATTTTCCCCATCTCTTTTGCTTGCTCATTCTTCCTGGTTTAAGTTCCTTTGGTTGTATTTAAAATGATAATCTTTTTTCCAGTCTTGTTGCAATTTTTTGATGCATTGCCAGACGAGCACCAGAGAAAGATGATGTGTTCAGGTATTAATGTTTATAAAGTGCTTTGAAACTTCAAAGTGCAGTTTAAGCACTATTTGTTACTCTTAATGATAAATATTAAAACTGAGCAGGAGCCACAGGGTTTGAATTTAGATCCTACATACCCTTTCACAGAAGATACCATGGACTCCCCTCACTAAGTGTGGACTGCCTGCAACTCCACAGCTAGGTGGATTTGTTCTGTAGTCTCCCCTGCTTTAAAAGCAAGGGAGCTGCAGGGAGCAGCTCTGTATGGTGAGTGCCATTGATTCAAATAGTCTGGCTGCAGTACATGCTGACAGCGATATTCTTGTAGTTTCCCTCTCTTGTATTATAGATGACCCTGGGGCTACAATCCTTTTCTGCTGGATTGCAGGTCAGCTGCAGACCTTGGGCAAAAGAAATGCTGAAACCCTCAGGCAGAGCTTGGACATCTCCTCTGATAAAGTGAAGCAGGTGGTAGTTGGGTACAAAGGAGATTGCTATTTGGTATAAGGTGGAACTGGTGAAGAGTGACAGTAATTTGTGGGCCAGGAGAACATGGAACACAGGAGGAAAAAGGAACTGGGGTGAAAATGGTATTTTATAAAATTTTATCTTATAAAAAAGTAAACCATAGCTCATATAGACTGTTTACAGGAGCTGCTCCATATTGGTTTTACCTGCCTGATAGAATAAAAGAAGAGTTCTTGGCTCTAGCAAAGAGTAGATTTGAATGGGCTGACCAAGCTTCTGGAAGACTAAATCTAGATGGAGTTTGGATACCAGCATTCTCTGTGAGCCCATAGACCAGCCTGCTGGCTCCTGCTCTGTCCCAATGTGTGCACAGCTAGGATCTAAACTAGAATTTTTGGGCATTCTAAGTAGAGATTGAAATTAAACTAACTAGTAATAATTATGTGAAAATGAACAAAGTCAAAATTTTCTCTTTCCAGCTTACAGATTTCCAACTTGATTTCTGAAGAAGAGTTTATTTTCCTTTGGTTTTGCCATAAAAAAATTAATGGAGGAGGGGAAGAGTTGATTTATTATTCCTGTACAGGCTTCTGCTGAGCTAAGCAGCTTGTCATGGAGGTCAATCAGCAGTAAATATAGCCCCAAGCCAGACAGCACATGCTGTAGCTGTTGCTTTCATCCTTGTTCTGGTACGGAGGTGTGCAGGGCATTTGCCACAAGGTAATTTTTGTTATGTTTTGGTGAAAAACGGAGGGCAGTAATCCTCCCAGACACCCTGAGGATACTGGAAATGGCGCCACAAAACTCCAGGGAGAGAATTGGAAGAGGAGCACATCTGTCCAGTGAACTCTGCCACTGCTCAAAGAAGATGAGCCTCTGCACGTCATCGCCAGCACTGAGTGCTCCCTGGGGCAGGAGAAGGTGGTAATCCATGTGATGAAGTGGGAGAACGGCCACCTGTCCTGGGCCAACTTCTAATTTCACTTTACCTCTCTGTTTCTTTGCTGACCAGCTTTGAACTTGATGGACAGAAAAGCTTTCTTCTCTCCCTATAGAAAGCAAGGCCACTGCTACGTTACTGCTGTCCAGTGACAGCAATGTGACTTCTGGTGTATGTGTGTGTCTCTCCCCCAATCCTTCATTGCAGACAGGCTCGCTGCCATTGTAAACCCACCCTGCAGAGCAAAGCAGTTCCCTTTCTCCCATCTGTAAACAGGTCTAGGAGCTGACAACTGGGTGCAAAACAGCCCAAGGGCTGAGAGAAGTAGATGTGGGGGGATAGGAAGGACTGTGGATGTCACAATCTACTTGAAGCAGAACTCTTTTGTGTTTGACTGTGTTTGCTGTGAAATGGGGCTGAGACCTGAGTGCAGTGGATTCACATTCTGTGCTACTGACTCCTTTGCCAGTTATGCTGTGTCAGCTCTCCAGGCCCTGCCTGCATGTACACTTGTTCACCTCATTATTCTGCAAAGAGACCAAGGTATAATGTGTACAGAAAGTGGAGCAGGGCAGCAGAACTTGAATGGTCTGGTCATAAGAGTGTTAGCACCTAAGAGGCTGATTTCCATTTCTGCCACAGTCTTCCTGCGTCCCTGGAGTGATTTGCTGGCAGACTAAAGGACTCAAGACTGAATCAATTGACCTTTCTTTGCAGAAGATATGTACCTGGTTACCCCCTGTGTCTCAGTTTCTATATCTGAAATATGTAGCCAGTGGGGCTTCCTGTACTCCAGGTATTAAGAATCCCATATGCTTCTGTATGACAGTGATAGAGACATATAAATATCTTAGCATGACAAGTAAATGATGATAATGCATGAACTCCCAGTAGAATGACCTGGTTTGATTGTCAGTTTTTTAGCTAGGATATGCTGTTAGAAATTAAGGTGGTTTTCCTTTTAAGTGACCATTTTTGAGGAGTGCTTCTCATCTTTCTTTGCAACAGCAATCTCCCAGTTTCCTGCTACTCTGTGCATGTCACACTGTGAGTAGGCAGACCCTTCCCAGGCCAGGCTGCAGCTGTGCTGGTAAAGACAGAGCCTGAGCAGCAGTGTAGCCTCTTCCCTGTCGGTGACACAGAGCAGATGCTGCACTGCAGGGTGCTGGTACAAAGCAATGGGAGAAAAAGAGCTTTTGACCTTTTTTCTTTTGTATCTGACCCATGTGCTCCACTGACTTCCTCCAAGTGTCCTCTGCTGTGAACCTCAGATGCTGATCAGATGCTTTTCCTTGTACAGTGGCCCACCTCTGCCCACCTGTGTGCATTGGCACTCTCCCTGCTGTGGCTGCTGGTTTCAGACTGCGCCTTTCACCCTCCATACTCAAGAGTCACCTTGACCTTGTGTTGTCAGGGAAAGCAAAGAGAGCATGAAAGGCTACCCAAGCAGAATGGCAGAGTTTGCACTTCCTCTGTTCCTCTATGCATAAAAAGCAGGATAGCAAAGAAAGCCCATTGAATTTTTTCTGAATGTTTAATTAGTGCAAAGCTGGCAAGTGTTTTGTGGTTCTAAGGCACTGAAAGGGTGGGTAAAAATCTTCTTGCTTTTCCTGTTATGTCTCATTCAAGCTTTAACTGCTTATTAGATGCAGCAGGTGTATTTGTAGCTGGTCTGCAGTTTGCAATGTGGGGCAAGGAGGAAAGGTATACTTGGCTCTCAGGATTTTGCTCTGAAGTATGATCTTTCTCCTCTTACTCATGGAATTTGACCAGTTAAGTAACCTGAGTGAATATAATGGACTGGGTTTGGCTCTGAGTATTTGGCAAGAGACCTTCATCAGAAAAGAAAGAAACAGTTCCTTGGTAGATGTAGAAATTTAATCTGTAGGTTAAAACCAGGCTTCAATCTCTAATAGTGCTGGCAGGCTCCATAGTTTGTTTGGCTGCTGCATTTATTCAGAAGCCTTTCTCGGCCTCTGTAGTCTCTTGGATGAATTTTCATTTTTTTGTGGTTTGTTGCCTTAGTACTTGAGAAGAATGACACTGTCTGAGTTTTCCCAACCTCTGGTGTGTCTCCACAGGCATGTGTTTGATTTCCTGGTTATTCCTCTGCGTCCATCTTGCAAGCCTGGCTTTCAGGGTCGGAGTGCATCTTTGTACCTTGCTCTTCAAGGCAATGGAGGAGAAATCCTCGGAACTAAAGGCACGTTTCTCCACTGAGGCTGGTCAGGAACAGGAGTTGAGGAATGCCTGGCCATGAAGAGAGTGGCTAGTGTTGTGATCTGCAAATTTCATAGTTCAGTTGTGTTTGCGGCTGAATTCCTTATGCTTGTTTCTGTATGTGGTTGAAATTGCTTATATTCCCCAAAGAATTTTTTAAATGGTGAAGGAGTGTGTGGAATAATTCCTTAATAAATTGCTGATTAAAAAAAATAAAGGAAAAAAGAAAAAGGTGAAGTTTGTGAAGAGGAAAGGAGATTAAATTTCTTGTCTGGGACTACCTAAAAGAAAAAGCTGGTAAAGTAACCAGAATTTTTGTGTTTTTACTTCTGTCTTTTGCCTTTTTCTCTGTGGCTTCTCTGAGACCTGCTCTTGGACTTGATGTGGTAGGAGGCAGGGGGCTGTGCAAAGGAAATACCATGCATGATGCCTACCAGACCTGTGGTGTAATGGGAGATCTGTGTAGGTCCTTGTAATTCACATAGCTTTGACTTTAAGGAAGATAACAGAAGATCAGTGAACATAAAAAAATTATGGGTGGATATACTGCCATTGTGAAGCAGTAGAATTGCTATATCACTCAGGATAACCAGAGCTAGAGGTAGGTTTATATAAGTGTCAAAGATGGGCAAAACTCATACAGGGATATCTAGCTGAAAATTTGCCAGATTAGGTACTGGTAGCTGTGTCATCCCAGAGCCTGGAATATGATGATATCGTTATGATTGTAAGTTTATTATTATGTAGACAACCTTTTGAGTAAACATTGGATGCTGCAGAAAATGGCAAAATCTACTTTCTTCAGAGTTCCCCTAGTGGGCACTGTGTTGTTGGAGATCTGACTCTTTTTTTCTTCATTGAAAAAAAAACAAACGTAGGGCTCCAGTGATCAATTTGTAATTTAGCTTGTTGGCTGCCTCCACCTAAATTTTCTTTTCCTTCATTACTTAAGCTGAAATGCTCAATTGTGTCTCAGCTGCAGCAATGGACACATCTACAACAAATTCCAAAGCTGCTGGTTTTGAACAGACATGAGGCCTATATACCTGTACACATTATCTCTACTTTGCATCTGACACAGAAATGTATCTTTAAGGCAGTCTGGTGTTTGTCTGCCCTATCTTGTGGCATGTTTGAATGAAAGACATGTGAAGTTATATTTTGACCAGCTAAGTCACATCAGAATCAGACAGACTGGAAATGTTTTCCTCGTGAGAAATGGTGGTTTCATTTAGATCAAAATATTTAGAAAAAAGCCCCCAACTGATTTGGATGACAATCTACAGAAAAGAGCAATGCATTTTTAATTTGTAGAATTTCTGAATTCTGATTTTAAAAAAAAAAATGTTATCTCTATCTATTACACATAACAATGTAGCTTATTTTATAATTTACTGACATGATTAGCCCAAATATGGATCTACTACTGCTGAAGTACACTATATCACAAAAATGTTGAAGTGTTTTAAGGAAGGGGCATGCTCTCCCACACTGACCAAATGGCACTAATGAAAACCCATGGATTTAACCCCACCATGCTCCATCTCTGGTAACTAGTAGCTTCAGAAGTGCAGGCAAAAGGAGACCTAACATAGGTTAAACTTCACCAGAGAGGAGAACAGATTTCCTGCTTGCAGACAGCAAGTGGAGCCTGGAGCACAAGCAGAGCAATGACCAGATTGGTGCCCTTTGAAGCCTCCCAGGAGAGAAGAGTGGTGTGAAGCACTGTTACCATTTCAGTTTGCTGGAAGCTCCATAGGTACTGCTGTCTGCCAAGAGCTCCACTGAAAGAAAGGCTCAAGGAATAATTATGAGTGGACAGGACTCGAGTGGGCTCTTTCCCATTTGACTTCTAATATGTATCACTGAACAGTACAGCCTCTCAGCAGTGAAGTGAAGGCAGCAGGGCTGAGTATATTAACAAAGAACCACAGCTGCTGATTTGAGAGGCTGGGATTGTCAGCAGCTTTTTAGCTTTTTAGCATGTTGGATTGAACCTAAGTAGTTTACAGTGTAGCTGGACCTAAGGACTGGGCAGCAGCCATTCCCAAAGAAGAGCATAACAGATTCCTCGCAGTGGAAGAAATGTTCTTTGAAATTCAGCCAGCCCAAGCTGAAATTTGGGCTGGATAAGCAAGGCTCTGCCTATGAAAATCAGTTGGGATCTGCACCAGTATGGCATGACAGTCATTCCTGAGCTCTGGGATGTTTTCCCTGTCATTGCTGCTGCCAGTGTGGTGACTCCCAGTTTGCCCGAGGCAAAAGATAGCTAAACCGAAGTACTAAGTAACAGATCCTCTATCCCAGGAGAACAATTGGCTGTGATTTCAGAACTCATTTGTCAGTGGTGTTTAATTATAGCCTTGCTACCACTTACAGTGGAGGTCACCGCTGTATTGTAGGTCTATTTAGTGCTCCCTCCGGTCTTAAAAATCTATGAATCTATATCACATTATTTTGGGGCATTTGTAACAGTCTCCACTAGTTTTCTTCCAGAGGTGAAATTGCTTAAGTTTCCTCCTAGTTAATTGACAAAATGTTGCTGGAAAGCTGACTAAAACAATTTAAGCCCCTTTTCAGGTTTGGGAGTAAAATAAAATATAGGTTACATCTGGTTTAGTTCCTGTCCTTACAGTTGCCCAGCTGTTTTCTCCTTGTGCACAGCTCTGCTGCAATGTGGGCATGTGAATTATTTTGCCTTGCAGATGCTGTGTCATCAATGAGCTGTTCTGTAGTAAAAATATCAAATGTAAGGGTCATTGTATAAGATGTTTTCTTGCACATCTGGTCCCATAAATAGTATTCAACTTAAAATTAACTTCACACACCAAGTTCTCTTTAGTCAAGCAAAGCTTTTCTTCATCTGATGAAAGATGTGCTTAACTAAGAAGTAAACACAAATCTACTTAGATTTGTTGATCTTGTCAATTAAAAAGTTACTTTTAAGCTCAATTTTGAAAAGTGACTCAGGCACCTTGAAGCTTCGTGACTGATTGGAAATTCAAAATAGTAGTTTTGATGATTTTACCTTCATATTGTATTTATTTCTGTCCTTTTTCTCCTCTAAATATTTGGCCCAAAAGAGCACATTCTTCTATGAGATTCTTTCTTTGCCTGTGTTTGCCTTTAATAATTTTAATGATCTGATACTGAACTAAAAGCACGACCAATCAAATGTTCTTCTTTTAAACTTGAGTGAAGAAGGAAAATTAATTGCAAAAATCCTGCTCAAATGTGATGTTAAAGTTGTGAATTTCAGAATTAAATGGTAGTACCTGCTCCAATCAAAATGCCACATGGCATCCATTCAAATGTGCTTTAGGCATCCTGCACTTGAATTGTGTGCAAGGCAGGAAAATAAAAGAGCTAAAACGCTGTCAGGTTAATAATAAATTGTGCATACATGTGGCACATTTCATCAGAGTGTTCCTAAGCATCTCACAACTACTGATAAATCAGTCAGCCTTCACATCACTCTACCACACTGTGAAATGCATGCTATCTCCATTTTACTGATGGCAAAACTGAGAGGCAAGCAGAATGAGAATTATTGAGGAGTGTGAAGTCAGAAGCTGCCTGAGGTGGAATTGGAATCCAGAATGCTAAATCCTAAGTATTAAACAATGTAGTAGTTTATCTAGCTTTATCCAAGTGTGCTAGAAAAGCCACAAAATACTGCGGTTTATGTTGAATGTGAAGCTAAAACCAGAACATTGGATTTTAGGGATTCTTGTAAAATTTCAGTTGAAATTCAAAGAAATACCTCTTTTTATTCTTTTTGGTGGATTGGATTGTCCATAACCAAGAAGTTCTGCCTTTGGGGCTGTTGTCTCATAACTTTATCTGCTGAAACCATCTTGAACCAGCTTGTTCTGTACCCCGTGCCAGTAGGCAGCACTGCTTGGCTCTGCTTTATGGATTCCCCTGTTTAGTGTTTTTTTAGAGTTACTAATGAGGAAAAATAGACTTGTAGCAATAAAAGTTTTATCTGGTTTTGCCTGTCTGTGGTTTATGTGTGTTCTGATACAACTTTTCAAGACGGGATCCAGTTCCTCTAAATGTTTCCAGTAAAGAAAGGTTTATGTTTTCACTTAAAATACCAAAATAAAAGACTAATTTCAAATATTTGAATACTTCACTGAACATTCCCTTAGATGGAAGGTGATAGGAGAAAGTGTAGGATGGTTTTACATTTCTCCTCCCTTCTGAATTTCTGCAAACCTGCAAAGGTGAGGTCTCATGTAACCTTCTCTTTCTGTCCAGCTTTCACTGTCCATAGAAACAGTAAGTTTTATGGGAAACTTTGTTCCAGAGTGGAGTGGCTCCAATGAACCACTGAAGGCAGGACTCTGTTGTGCTGAACTTCCAGCTGAGTAGAACTGATTGTATAGAAGGTTGTTCATATGTGATGAAGAAAAAAGAGTTTTTGATGTGGCTTTTTTGTTAGTTATTTTCATAGTGTCATTTAGGTTGGAAAAGACATCTAAGGTCATCAAGTCCAAGCATTAACCTACCACTAAGTGCTGCAGCTGCACGATTTTTAAATACCTCCAAGCGATGGTGACTCAACCACTTTCCTGGGCAGTCTGTTCCAGTGCTTGGCAACCTTTTCTGTAAAGAAATTTTCCCTAATATCCAACCTGAATGTCCCTTGGCACAGCTTGAGACTCTGCCCTCTCATCCTATCAGTTGTTACTTGAGACAAGAGGCCAATCCTCTCCTAGGCCACATCTACTTTCAGGTAGTAGTGAAGAGGGATAAGGTCTCACCTGAGCTTCCTCTTCTACAGGCTTTTCCTCTTCCTCAGCTCCCTGAGCTGTTTCTCCCAAGATTTACTCTCCAGACCCTTCACCAGCTTTGCTCTCTGGACATGGTCCTGCACCTCAATGTCTTTCTTGCAGTGAGGGGCCCAAAACTGAACACAGGACTCAAGGTGTGACCTCAGCAGGGCCAAGTACAGGGAGTCAATCACTGCCCTGGTCACACTATTGCTGATACAGGGCAGGATGCCATTGGCCTTCTTGGCCACCTGGGCATACCCTGGTTCATGTTCAGCCACTGTTGACAGTACCCCCAGGCCCTTTTCTGCTTTCCAACCCCAGCCTGCAGCGATGAATGGGGTTGTTGTGATCCAGATGCAAGACCTGACACCTGGCCTTGTTGAAGCTCATACCCCTGGCCTCAGCCCATCAATCCACCCAGTCCAGATTCCCCTGTAGGTCCTTCCTGCCCTCCAGCACATCAACACTCCCACTGAACTTGGTGTCTTCTGGAAAGTGAGGCTGCACTTAATCCCCTCATCCAAATCATTGATAAAGATACTTAACAGAGCTGGTCCCTTGGTGCCTACAGGGCCTTGGTGAACCCCACTCGTGACAGGCCACCAGCTGGATGTAAATCCATTCACCCCCACTCTTGGGGCTTGGCCATCCAGTTTATTACCCAGCAAATGGTACACCTGCCCAAGACATGAGCAGAGAGAAAGTCAAATGGAAAAACGGATTCTTGAAAAGACCTTTTATTTTATTATCTTTATGCTCTTTGAGCAGTTTAAAAAAATTTTCAAGAGTTCTTTCTTCTGTGTTTGTTGCCCAAAAATCTCTTCTTTAGACACTAAAAATGGTTCCAGTGTGCCCCACTTCTAATGTGACTCTTGAAAACAAAGTTGCCGGGCAAAGAAAAGTTACTCAAGTGAGCAGCAAGTTCAGCATGGAATGAAGATGGTGGCAGATGGGGCATGATGACCTTGTGCTTATGTTGGAAACAATAACATAATGAAAAAAGATGAGTAGATGCTCTTTAGCTCAAAAATGCTCTTTTATTTCCTATGTAATTGTGATAAACTGCATTTAACCATGCTGTCCTCCAGCAGATACTGTTTTACTGCATAGCATGCAGGAGTATGAGTAGGAATCTTTTGCTCAGGGGTAACTAACAGTTCTGACTGGGATTTATTATGGAAGCTGTTTAAATTAAATTATTTGAAACTTTAAGCAATATGTATAAATTATTTTAGTGCAGTGCACAACAATTTAATTGTGTGCTGTGAAGAACCACATCACTAGAATTCCTTTATGTCTGTAATAAAACTCATCATCAGAACTAGGCCAGAAGGAAACAGATCTAAACTAACAGGCAATCCCAAGATCAGCAGTGACATTTGTTGGTAGTGCTGTCAAACTGGATCCCAAGATACTCACAGAAAAGTGAGTGGCCAGGCCAGACTCAGATGTATTTGTAGAGCTATTATCTCCATGATGGAGCTTGGAGAGTGATGTGCAGACCTGTGACTATGTGGATCTTTTCCTTAAATCTTTCTGGCAGTCTTTCATAAGCCAAATCACACCTAAACATCAACACTCAAGCTGTTTCTTTCTCAGAGCAGAAGTATGAGCTGATTTTTGTAGCTGCTTATGGCTTTTCACAGCTTTTCCTCCAGCCTAATTGTCCCGTCCAGGCTGGAAGGAAGGAAGGAA